>WNWK01028541.1:0-25272 GCA_009830355.1 Cherax destructor | reverse complement strand
TATATATATATATATAGTATATATATATATATATATATATATATATATATATATATATATATATATATATATATATATATATGTCGTGCCGAGTAGGTAAAACTTGCGATTTTGGCTTAAATAGCAATGTTCTTCTTGCCATATAAGACAAGTGAAAATTTGTGTATGCAATAATTTCGCAAAAATCGTTCTGAACCTAAAGAAAAATATATTTTATTGTGTTTGTTTATTATTAAATTAATGTTAACGTATCTAAAATATATTTAGTTGGGTTAGGCTAAATTAAATTGCGCTTGTTATAATAAGGTTAGGTAGGTTTTCAAAGTTTCTCTCGGTACAAAATTATAAATTTTTACATTAACATAAATGAAAAAATATATCATTAAATGTATAAGAGAAATTTTAGAAAGGACCTAATTTTAAATGAGTTTTTGCTAATTGACCAGTTTTACCTAATCGGCACGACATATATATATATATATATATATATATATATATATATATATATATATATATATATATATATATATGTATATATCAAATTTGACATTATCAATGCTTTCAGCTTAGTCAGAAGGGATGCTGCTCTCCAAGCAGTTTCTAGACACTTTCCTTCCCTCTATCTCTTCATAGAATCGTGTTATAGTGTGGCGTTTAAACTGTTGTTTGGGGACCATGAAACTGACTCGTGTGAGGGTGTGCAACAGGGAGACCCTCTCGCCCCCTTTCTATTCTGTCAGGTCATCAAGGAAGCAACAGAAGCGCTCTCCAGTGAGCTCAATGTCTGGTTCTTGGATGATAGTACCCTAGCTGGCACTACAGAATCTCTCCTAGAAGACATCAGAAAAATTAAAGACCTGGGAGAGAGCCTGGGCCTATCTTTAAACCCCACCAAATGTGAAATAGTTTCTACCAATCGACAGAAGCACGAGCCATTGATCAAGCCAACAGCACTCTTCTTGGTGCTCCTCTTGGGCCCAATGCCATCGATCTGGTCCTAGAAAAAAAATCTCAGACCTCAGGACGATTGAAGGCAGGATGAAAGACATCGATACACATGATGCCTTCTACCTACTCACCAGCTGCCTGTCAATCCCAAAACTTCCTGAGATGCTCCCCAGCCTTCAGCAGTCCGAAACTCAAGGCATATGACTCTCTCATCAAGACCATGCTAGAGAGTGTATTTAATGTTTCCCTCGAAGATGGACAGTCCTTTACAAGCCTCACTTCCAGTCAGGCTTGGGGAGCTGGGAGTACGCAAATCCTCACAAATTGCCCTACCAGCTTTCCTATCATCTTCCATAGCATCAAATGAGTTAATAAAACAAATTCTTCCGGACAACCTCAGTGACTTAGAAGGAATACTGGACCCTAGCTATGCCAGTGTCATCACTGAATGGGGGAGACTTGCTGCTCCAGCACCAAAACCTAGTGCAGAACTGGTATACAAACAGTCAAGTTGGGATGCCCCCATCGCTGAAAAGATGCTTGCCAACATGCTTAGGGCTGTAACATCAGACATGAAGACTGCCCATCTCCTAGCTGTGAGTGAACATCACTCTGAGGACTTCCTCCAGTTTCTATTTCGGCAATGGGAACACGCCTCGACCATAAGATCCTCCGTATTGCAGTGGCTCTGCGCCTTGCTGCCCCAATTCACACGGAATATACGTGTATTTGTGGCGATGTGCAAGCCGACCAATATGGTCTACATGGTCTTAACTGTTCCAAAACCTAGGGGTGGCATGCAAACACACAATGAGGTCAACATCATAAAGAGAACCCTTGCTACAGCTGGATGCCCAGCCGAGAGAGAGCCCCGATCACTAGCAACCAACAATACCCACAACCCAGCAAACCGCCCCGATGGGATCACCATCTATCCTTGGAAGAATGTTAAGCTCTTAGCATGGGACTATACCTGTGTGTCGACGCTGGCTGACACCTACATCCATCACAGTGTCGGGCGACAGGGAGGAGCTGCTGACCACAGGGAGGAGTACAAGATCGTTAAGTACAGGGACATAAGCCAACAGTATCAGTTTGTCCCAGTGGGATCAGAGACATTGGGATCATGGGGAAAAAAATGTCACACGTTTCCTTAAAGAATTGGGTTCCAGACTCATCGACACCACCAGGGACCCAAGGGCAGCCACTTTCATGTTCCAGCACCTCAGCATGGCCATTCAGAGGGGAAATGCATGCTGCATACTGGGCTTGCGTCCGGCTTTGGAGGAGCTGGAAGAGATGCATAATCTTTGATATATTGTACCAATGTATTCATGTTCACGTCTGTGTTTTCTGTCAATGTATTGTGTCTAATAATAAAGTACATATATAATATAAAATATAGGTTGTGGTAGGAGAAGAAAATATTCAAACAGCTCCAGAGAGAAACTTGATTTTTCCCTGTGGTACGTTTATTGTCTTCTCTGAGGATGAGGGTCCCAAGTAAAGTTCTAGAGGTGGTACCTAAAAACAATATATATATATATATATATATATATATATATATATATATATATATATGTTGCCGATTAGGTAAAACTGGTCAATTAGCAAGAACTCATCTAAAATTAAGTCCTTTCTAATATTTTCTCTTATACGTTTAAAGATATATTTTTTTCATTTATGTTAATGTAAGAATTTATAATTTTATACCAAGAGAAACATTGAAAACCTACCTAACCTTATTACAACAAGCGCAATTTAATTTAGCCTAACCCAATTAAATATATTTTAGATACGTTAACATTAATTTAATAATAAACAAACACAATGAAATATATTTTTTCAGTTATGTTCAGAATGATTTTGGCGAAATTATTGCATACAAAAATTTTCACTTGTCTTATATGGCAAGGTGAGCGTTGCTATTTAAGCCAAAATCGCACGTTTTACCTAATCGGCACGACATATATATATATATATATATATATATATATATATATATATATATATATATATATATATATATATATATATATATGTGTGTGTGTGTGTGTGTGTGTGTTTATAACCTAAGTCTGATCTGTTACGTTACGCTTCTGTGCACTATCACAAGCCACCCATCTATATACCCATCAGTTATACAACCCAGGTCAACACGGGTTTAGAGCAACCCGCTCCTTCCTGTCCCAACCTCTGGACCTCTATGACAAGGTCCTGGATGCTCTGGGGACAAACAAAATGCAGATGTAGTATATACAGACTGCGAAATCATTCCACAAGTGCGACCATGGTGTAATAGCACACAAAATGTTTGATAAAGGAATAACAGGAAAAGTTCGTAGATGGATCTATAACTTCCTAACAAATATAACGTGGCTACAGTGAGTTCTATTCCACAAGGCACCGTACTCGCCCCCATCCCGTTCCTCATTCGCATATCTGACATAGAGATGTAAGCCACAGCCCCCTGTCTTCCTTTGCGGACATCAACCAAATCTTTAAATGAGCCACAGAAAACAATATGAAGTTCAATGAAGAGAAATTAGAATTACTCCGACATGGAAAACTTGATAAAATTCAAAGTATATTGGAGTATGAAACAAATTCCAACCACACAATAGAGCGGAAAACTAATGTGTAGGACTTGAGAATGATAATGTCATTGGATCTCACTTTCAAAGATCGCAACTATGTATCTATCACATCTGTAAGAAAACTGATAGGATGGATACTGACAACCTTCAAAACTAGGGATACCAAGCCCATGTTGATTCTCTTGATATCGCTGGTATGATAAAATACCTAAATTACTCGGAACGGTTGAAGTTCCTTGACTTGTATTTCCTGGAACGCATGCGAGAGGGATACATGATAACATACATTTGGAAAATTCTAGAGGAATTAGTACCACCCCCTACGAAAACAAAAAGCTCGGCACGCGATGCAACATCCCCCAATGAAAAGTAGGGGAACCACGAGTACGCTAGGAGACAACACAGTAAGTGTCAGGAGCCCAAGATTGTTCAACTGCCTCCCAGCATGCATAAGGGGGATTACCATTAGACCCCTGGCTGTCTTCAAGAAGGCGCTGGTGAAGCACCTCCTACAGTCAGTACCTGACCTGCCGGGCTGTGGGTCGGACGATAATTGTAACAGCCTGGTTGATCGGTCCTGGTCCACCATGAGACCTGGTCACAGACTTGGTATCGGGGGCGTTGACCACCAAACACTACAAATACTCAGCGTAGTCTAGCTAATATTGCAAGTGGACTCTGCTCTGATAATTTTAATATTAGTAAAGAACTCTCATCTCTTCTCTTTCTAGCCAAATACTGGCTGATTTATATAATGCAGACTTATAGAGCGGGCCTGGTCTCTTTACCGTGTCGATCAGGTGGTCGCAATAGGCACCATTTCGTTGTGAGACAGGTTGATAGAGTGAGGGTGTAAAAAGGAAAATGGGTTCTCTGATATTGTGGTAATTGTTCTCTACTGTGTCTGGTAACTCCGGTATGATCTCCTTTCAATTATATGCATTCTGAAGCAGGGAGACCTGAATTGCAATGCATAATCTAATTTGGGCATAAATGATAGAGAGGTCTGCCAAATATACTTTGATTCCTGCTACTTATTCTTGTTTATATAAATTCAAGAAATCTGTTTGCCTTATTACACACACTCATGCACTGCTCTCTTGTCTTTAGGTTTCGTTATACCATGATTAATTATACCATAATGATTGATCAAGTTCTTCATCACTTAATTTATTAATCTGAGGGTATTTTTATTTTCCAATAAATAGGTTTTTGCACTTTTCCACAGTGAATTGCATCTGCCACATTTTGCCCAACGGCATTAGTCATTTTAAATCATTTGTAGATCAATGGTAGCTCTCATTAAAAATATATAAAGTTACAACACTGTGAAAGGAATAAATCAATATTAACCGCACTTAGAATTAGAACCTTGTGACGAGATATAGGTTAGTGTTGGACCGTTGTAAAATCCTAGATAAAGGAAAAAAACAGAGAAGGACAGAAAGCGTGACGGGAGGCGGAAAGAGATGGAGGAAGCAGCAGTAGCAGTAGCAGTAATAAAATTTGTAATATTGGTGATTGTAGACATTTTCGGTAGTAATGGTAACAATAGAAGTAGTAACAGTAATGGTAGCACCAAAAAAGCAGTAGTAACAGTAGTAGTAGTAATGCTGATATTATTGACTGAAAATAGCAATAGCAGAAGTAGTAGTACTAGAAGTAGATAAGAACAATGAAATAATAGTACTGCAGGAAATTGACTTGCCCTTGTTGGGCACGACAGTGAGAGAGAAATAAAGATAATTACATTTCATGGCGGGGGAGATTGATGTATGTCAACGTTCTAACACCTGTTTTTAAGGAGGCCAGGAACTTCAGTAGGATTACTGGTCCAAGCTAGGAATAGAAAAGCAAGAAAGAAGAAAGTCAGTAGATAGAGGGGCAAAGGAAATACAGAAGACAGTTCAAGAAGAAAGGAGATGATATGTGAACTGCAGATCAAATCAAGAGTTTTCAGAAGGTTACAGGAATTCATAATCTATTGAGAGAATCAGGTATCTACAGAAACATAGCTAAGACTACGATCCTTGCTCGGAAAATTTTGAATAAGGACTGATTTGACAAGACAGCTTCTATGAAGTATAAAAGAAAAGTAGATAACATTAGAAGACTGGGTACAAGGATGGTCGTGTTTCTGACATAACAAATAAGAGCACTGTTGGTGTTGGCAAGACTAAGACTTCTTTTGTGATCATCAAATCTGTCAGTAAGAGAACGGTTAGTTTCACCAAAGAATTGGAGTAGACTATGGAAGCATCAATAACAAGAGGAGGAGAGGTATGAACTAGATTTCTACGAAGGCTGTTTGACGAAAAGCAAGTTTCTTATATAGAGGACGAATACTGGAAATATGAGGAAGGCAAAAACAGGCGATTACACAGGAAAAATGAGTTTGAAAGAAACGATAGTATGTTTAGTAAGAGAGTAAGCAGAGTTTAAGAAACTGTGAGGATAGCCAAGATAAGAGAATGAGGCTGGGAAAAGTTGAAATTTTGGAGTCAAGAAATTGAGGGTGATAGTTGTGTAAGAGACGGAGAGAGAGAGAAGCAAGCTTTTTCTTGACAAAAGGAGCATGGTAAGAAACGAAGTGCATATACATGTCACTGTTCATACATAGCCTTGCAGTTAACGGAAAATAAGAAAGCCTGTCGCAGAGTAGTGGACATGGACATTAAGGAAATGAAGCAAAATAAGTTAGATTTTCATTAAGCTTTGAATTTGATTAAATGAGCAAGATTATAACCAGTCCACATTCTGATTTCACCTTTGATCAAATCCATCTCTACAATTAAACCTATTTATGTATCGTCAGCGAATTTACTCATGTTCCGTTCCAGCCCCTTGTCACGATCATTAATCTAAATTATGATCAACAGTGGTCCCAAAACCGAGCTTTGTGGAATGCCACCGACTACAAGTCATCATTCTGATGTCCCTATATTCATACAAATTCTGTGCAACCTAGCTGGAAGCTTGTTCAGTATATAACTTCAAACACATATTGTGCCGTGGATGAGGAAACTGGCTAAAGTAATTCATGTTTTCAAATCAGGGGAGTCCATAACATCAATATACTTCCAATAAGCCTAACCTCAATATTGTAAGGAAATTTCATTAGAATCAATATTAACTCAAAGCTGAGCGAAACACTAGTGCCACTATAACTCAGGTCTGAGCTAGGCAACGGTGGCACTATAAATGGCGAGAAAATTTATGGCACAGTGGGTGAGGCTTAAATATGAACAAGACCTAAATCACCTTCCCACCAGTAACAGTCACGGTTGATACACACAGCTGTTATTATTAACTGCTGAAGGGGTCTCTTATTATTATTAGTTATATTATATTCAGGAGTATTGTTGTCATCACTCTCACTATGATGATGATGAAGATTATTAATAATAATATTAATATTATTATTATTATTATTATTAGTATTATTATTATTATTATTTTAGTATAATAACAAAATAATAATAATAATAAAATTAATTATTATTATTATTGGATACCTTTCAGGTCTGTCTTCCACCTGCCGTCTCTAAGTTTCTCAGGCAGTCACCCATCCATCACCCTACTACTACAATCAGAAGCTTGAATGTTTAAGGAATAAGAAACAGATTTGTGTGTTTGAGTCTTCAACTACTACTTACGCTGGACCTCTCTTGTATGTTCCCTTCCAGAATATTTTTATCTCTGTTAACTTATATTTATTATTTTTGCCGTTGTTTTAAGTTAGTTTTTATTAACTAAACCGAAATGTGACCTAAATATTGTGAGAAATTTGCTGCAAACCATAGGTGAGAAATCCACATCAAATTTACAAACTGACTTGAATATACACGCTGTTGGGGACCTCTGTATCCATTAAGCACATTAGGCACACATGCAAATACTTTTTCTTGCTTTTTTTTTGTACTCTCCCTCAGAGTTCAGTCGTGTGTTTATTCTCTGTTTTGTGTTTATACAAGCTGTCATGTACGCTAATGAACACAGTCTCTTGCAGCATAGGTTACCTTGAGCAAATTTCATGTCTAGTGCAGCTTTACCTTAACTGTTGTATTTGTTTCTGTGAGCGACGGTCTCTACTATGAACTGCTCAGAGTATCCATCACACACTGCGACACTTGGAACCACAAATTTTTCTCTATGTCTTTGGGGTGACTGTTTTAATCATTAAGTAATGAAAGGACTTTACTTCCTAGTAGTCAAGGTGGTGTCTGCTGAATAATTGTTTTGGTAATCCCGCACCTCCTCCTAATTTTCAAACTACGAATTATCTGCATTATATTCACACCACACATTGCCCTCAGACACGACATCTCCACTACCTCCAGCCTTCTCCATGTTGCAACATTCACCACCCATGTTTCACACCTATATAAGAGTGTTGGTATAACTATACTCTCATACATTCCCCTCTTTGCTTCCATGGACAAAGTTCTTTGTCTCCACAGACTCCTAAGTGCACCACTCACCTTTTTCCCCTCATCTATTCTATGATACATTCACCTCCTCCATACTATATCCCTCCAATCTGATATCCAATCTTTCGTCACCTATTTTTTTTTGTTATCCTCATCACCTTACTCTTTCCTATATTCACTTTTAATTTTCTTCTTTTACATACCCTACCAAACTCAACTACCAACCTCTGCAACTTCTCTTCAGAATCTTCCAATGCACAGTGTCATCAGCAAAGAGCAACTGTGACAACTCCCGCTTTGTGTTAGATTCTTTATCTTTTAACCCCACACCTCGTGCCAACACCCGAGCATTCACTTCTCTTACAACCCCATCTATAAATATATTGAACAACCATGGTGACATCACACATCATTGTCTAAGGTCTAGTTTTACTGGGAAATAATCTCCCTCTCTCCTACATACTTTAACCTGAGCCTCACTATCCTCGTAAAAATTCTTCACTGATTTCAGTAACCTACCGCCTATTCCATACATTTGTAACATCTGCCACATTGCTCCCCAAATCATACATGCTGGAAATAAATCAGCTAACTGTGAACAGGGTTTCAGAAAAAGTAACTTTGCTGTTAATCTGTTGTTTAACCTCTCCAATAAGTGGCACCGGTCACTGGATGAATCCAAGATCAGCTGTGTAGTTGAACTGGACATTGCTTGTGCTTTCGACCGAATATGGCACGTTCTACACTATGCTTCCTCAGTTATTACCTGCAAGGTAGATCTTTAAGCGTAGCTCTCAGCTGAAGAGATTCAGTGAGACATCAAGTGTTCCACCGGAGGTGTGCTTGTCCATTGTTATGGAATGTCTATTTCAGTGACGTTCTTCATCTCAGCCCAGAGTAGCATACATATGTAGACGACTGTACTTTGTCATTTACGAATCCAAAAGAGAAAATGCTATCTGCTCTAACTTACATCAATCACCAACTTACAGCTATATTAACCTGGGGTAAACGATGGCAGGTCACATTTGCTCCTGAGAAAACACAAATGATAATGGCCTCTAGTCACGATGATGGTAATGTTGGAGCAGTGGTAAGAATGAAAGGGAGAGTGTTGCTACCCGAGGACAAAGTTGATATCCTTGAGGTGAAATTTGACTCCAAACTCACCATGAGAAACCATACTGTAAATCTTGCAAACAAAGCGGCCAGGAAGATGACAGTACATCGATATATCTCGTATCTGCTCCCTCGACAACAGAGATTGCAAGATTCTGTAAGAGGAACAATCACGCTAACAATTGAGTATGCTCCACTTGGATTGCCTGCCCTCCGTCTCATCTGCGACTTCTTGACAGAATAGAGAACAGACAAGACTACTCATCTTTCGCCTGGACTCAGCCTGAATAGATCTGTCATTTCAGCAAAGCCTTCAACACAGGAGGGATGTGGGTGGCCTTATTGTTATGTACAAGGCCAATATTATCATAATATCACACTTGGCTCCACTCCGACGACAGTGAGAAATAAACTTCTACACAACTAAATGGGCAGCAAACAGCAACTACTCTCTGACTGTACCCTTCTCCAGAACACCACTTCATCGATCATTTATTCCTAGGATGACTCTTGTCTGGAACAAGTTCGTACAGCATAATGACATTAACGAGATAAATCGATGGCTCTCAGATGGCTTCAATTTCATCTTGTTTCCTATTTACATGCATCATAACACTGAAAAGGCTTTCAAATGAGCAGATGTTGGTAACAACTCTTAGCTTGCAAATACAGTTAGGAACCTTAACCCAACCTTGTAAAACCCCCTGTAAAAAAACAATAGAAAAAGAGAGAGAGTTAGAGAAACCAAGATAGAGGGGGGGAGAGAGAGAGATGTACTACTTTTACCACATAGTTAGAGCAACAATATGCTCCACATATCCCATGCTCGTGGAAATGATTAATAGTCGCAGGTGTTGAGTGCAGTCTTAATCAGTCCATTCCATTAATCACCAGAACCATTTCCCGTTGGGGGAATATCAATGACAAAATCATTTACTCTAAATTTTACTTTATGTTTCCGACCGCTGGTGTCTTTCTAGTTTTTGTGTCGGTCATTGTTTTTTTTTTATAAACAAAAGCTAGCTGATGTCTTATTAGTGTTTGTATCTGTCATTTTTTTTTTGTTAAACAAAAGCTAGCCGGTTTCGTATTAGTGTTTGTGTCTGCCATTCTGCTTTTCTTTTTTAAAAAAAGCTACGTGGTGTGTTACTAGTGTTTAAATCTGCTACTGTGCTTTTTTTGTTAAACAAAAGCTAGCTGGTGACTTACAAGTACTTGTGTCTGCTACTGTGGGTTTTTTCTCTTAAACAAAACCTAGTAAAAGGAGCAGCAAAGGCATGACTTTCCATCCGCTTATCAAGAAAGAGCCATGCAGTTTAAACGTACTCACCTGTCAATGTGGATAGAAGAGTAGAAGAGGGAATATACTCAATTCTCAGTGTGGACAGAAGAGTAGACGAGGAAATGGTAAACTCCTGCTGGATGGCAGGTACAACAGCATCCTCACCAGGTAATTTTACCTTCAAAATGCTCCACGAATATCTTAGCCAGAGACGGTTATAAGCCTCGCTATTTCACAGGTTAAAGGTAGTGACTCCATGACGTATGAGGGTTGACTCTTCATTATTTATCGGTTCCTCAGGAACAGCTGACAACCTTATTCATTACGCATTAGAGTGTTGTGAATTATGAAGCTAATAATAAATTCAAGCTAAAAAGTAAGTAAGTTTCGTTCCCATTAAACAATTTGTGCGAATAAGGGTCATTACCCTCATGTATGTTATCTAGAAAATGTTTAAAACATTTCTAAGTTCATGAATAACACAGATATTCTAGAAGATTCTACATCTGAGAGACGTTAGCGTAGGAGAGATAAGGAAGTGAAAAAGGCTTGTGCAGAGAAGTGGTGGAGGCAAGATCCATGCATATTAACAGATACGTTCATTACAATATTAAAAACTTATGCTCTGTTTATGCTTTTCTGCCTATGTTTTTTTTTTTAAATAGGAGTTCCATGCTCTTCTGTTCCACTATTCTCTTCTGATCCACTATGCTCTTCTGATCTACTATTCTCTTCTGTTCCACCAAGCTCTTCTGTTCCATCATGCTCTTCTGTTCCACCATGCTCTTCTGTTCCACCATGCTCTTCGGTTCCACTATGCTCTTCTGTTCCACCATGCTCTTCTGTTCCACCATGCTCTTCTGTTCCACTATGCTCTTCTGTTACACCATGCTCTTCTGTTCCACTATGCTCTTCTGTTACACCATGCTCTTCTGTTCCACCATGCTCTTCTGCTTCTCAGTGCTCTTCTACTACTCATTGTTCTCCTGTTCATCAGTGCTCTCATGCTCCTTTATGCTCTTCTGCTCCTCCCTGTTCCTAAATAGTTATCTATTCCTTCACACTATTGTGTCTCTCTATGATCAACCTTCAACCCCTCTAGATACTATTAAGATCAGTCAATCTGATGCTGCTACTCTCACTCTGCAATTCACTCTTATTTTGCTGGCAGGGTTCCACGCACTCTATGCATTACAGGAGGATGGTGCAAACTCCCGGGGAGTCATTACCTGAGCTGAGTGGTGTCTTGGGTCTTCCTGACTCCACACCGGCTCAATCACCCGCCTGTGGCGCTGAAGGAGGGTCAAGATGTGGTCTCCTTCAGGAACACAATCAGTGGTAAAGTAATCTGGAAAAGAGCCACCATCACCGCCTGACCTACCTGTGGGACGCAGGGGCCTCCTTCTCTGTGTTCTTTTACTTTTGCTCTCTCTGTGGCTCTTTTTTAAGAGATTTTCTTGTTGCAATTTCCTCAGTTGTCCCACCTTTGTAGGTTCCCTTGTGGTGTTCCATTGTTGGTCATGCATTAATTTTGTTCCATTTATATTTCATCCTTGACGTTACCCCTGAGCAGAGATGCCTCAGGATTGTTTAGTAAGCCTTCAGAGTTCAGATGTAATTTTCCATTATCCGAAGGGAAAAGTCTTTCTTGTCAAAACTCTACACACCATTTTGTGAATTAAAATTGTCTCGTCAATCTATTTACTGAAGATACTGAATAAAATGCAAGCATTTTAAAGTTACTTTCCCCATAATTTCGAGGGGATTCCATATTAACCACCCAACACGTACAGTATAAAGCATGGAAAGGCTTAAATGGTTAATATCCCCACATTGTATTGGATGGATGATACCTTATAAGCTTAATCTGTATGGGTCACATATGTTAAAATATTCTTATTAAAAATCTTGGAATGATTGAATTTCAAATATTAACTTGAGAAGAAAACAAACCAAGGCACCGGTAGTTTGTTTGCAATAGTGTTGTGACGATTTCGTGAGTCAACTTTGCAATGCTTTGTCTGGTCGGATTTATTATGCTTTAAACATTAACATGTCTTATTTAGAGAGATGTTCATTATTTCAGTGAGTTTTGCAGCTAATAACTTGATTATTGTATTATTAAAAATTACAATATCGTAGATACTCTTCTGAACAACTGGAAAACTTGATTATCATAGAAAAACATTGAACCCAACGCCATGTTAATTTTGAATTAATTTAATTTCACACTTTAGGAAATATTAATTCTTGATCTAAAACCGAAAATTATTAAACATTATACTAAATTCAAAATATTATTTTTATTACTGTAGTCTATTACGTGAATTCATGAACAAAAACCAATTATTTTTCGTAATGTATGTGGTACAAACTCATGTGAAATTTAACAGTTCATATTTTGAAAGAATGAGCGTCCAGTGTACTCACTTATATGTGATTGCAGGGGTCGCATCACGGTTCCTAGCATCGCCTCTTCGCTAGTCGCTACGCGGTCTACTATCTGTTCTGGCTTCAAATGCCTTATCGTACTTCTTCTTAAACCTATACATGGGTCGTGCTTCTACCACTTCGTTCTCCAGTTCGCTACACTTCCTGACAACTCTTAGGCTGAAGAAATACTTCGTAACATCCCTGTGACTCATCTGAGTTTTAATCTTCCAGCTGTGTCTTCGTGTTCCTGTTTACCATCTCTAAAACATTCTGTCCCTATTTACCTTGCCAATTCATTTCAGTATTTTGAATGTCATCATATCCCCCAAGTATTCTTCTCCAGTGTCATTAGGTTGAGTTTCATAGGATATACCGTATCGAACCTGGCAAACCTTTGCAAACCTTTGCAGTTTCTCTAATTATCTAATATGCTTGACCAGTTGTGGGTCCCATACTGGTTTTACATACACGGTGTACAGTGTCGTAAATGACTCTTTACTTAGATGTCAGGTTTGTCATGCGCCCGAATGTTGCAGCAACTCTTTGGTTGATGTGCGCCTCAGGAGATGTACTCGATATGATACTCACCCCAAGATCCTTTTTCTTGAGTGAGGTTTGCAGCCTTGACCTCTAGTCTGTACTCCGTCTGCGGTCTTCTTTTTTTTTCTCCAATCTTCATAACTTTGCACTTGCTGGGGTTAAACTCCAGATGTCATTTGTCATAGTAGGCTTGCAGCCTGTACATATCCCATTGCAAACTTACCTGATCCTCGTCCGCTTGAATTCTTCTCATTAGTTTCACATTGTCTGCGAGAAGAGACACCTCTGAATTTATGGCTTCCGTCATATCATTCACATATACAAGAAACCGCACCGGAAGTAAGACTGACCCTTGGGGAACCCCACTCGACACATGCGCCCATTC
Source organism: Cherax destructor (assembly GCA_009830355.1). Taxonomy (NCBI): domain Eukaryota; kingdom Metazoa; phylum Arthropoda; class Malacostraca; order Decapoda; family Parastacidae; genus Cherax; species Cherax destructor. The sequence continues at coordinate 11,538 of WNWK01028541.1, read as the reverse complement.
TGATACCTCGTCGCGTATGAATAAACGTTGTTTCCTTCCTTTCACGTATTCTTTGATGCATTGCAGTACTTTACTTTCAATTCCTGCTTGCTCCCATAGCTTCATAACCAGTCTCTTTTGTGGTACTGTGTCAAAAGCCTTCTTAAGTCCAAGAAAATGCAGTCTACCCATCTCTCTCTCTCTCCCTCTCTCTTACTCTCTCTCTCTCTCGCTCTCTCTCTATCGCTTTCTCTCTCCTGTCTTACTTCTGTTACCTTCTTGTGCTAGTACTCACCTAATTGTGGTTGCAAGGGTCGAGTCATATTTCCTGGCCCCGTGAGTGTGTGTGTGTGAGTGTTTTCTGTGTGAACTGTGTATGTGAGAGAATTGTGTAACTCTGTTTATGTGTGAGAGAATTGTGTGTATTTTGGTGTACATGCAAAGGTGGTCAGCTGTGAGATGGAAACTGGAAACAGGATGGTGAAGAGAATCAACACAGCACCAGCAAACACATCTACACCAGACGTCATCTCTGTAATGGTGTGTGTTCCCATTTGATGTCGATCAAAGATAAATTTGGGTCGGAAAACAGGTTTACCCTGCATAACACAGGAGTTAGTAAATAAACTATTTACAAAACCAACAAGATTACAAATGTAACACGTGTGCAACATTTGGGTATCTTTATTCTGGAAACTTTTCTCCAGCTAGTGGCTTCTTCAGTCCAATGCAGACAAAAGTGGAAGATAAGGGGGAGCTTGAGGTAATCAGTCCCTCAGCCTGGAGTCGATGTGTTCAGTCCATCAATCTTGATAAAAGTGCAGCTGTTTGAGATGAGGCTAATATACTATCGGTTTTCTAAATATTTATTCACCTCCTGTCAGACACAGCAGCCTCTATGGATCTTGATGCAGGGATTTCTTCACGACCTACTGCCACTAGTTGCTTTTGTCCACTGGTGACTCCGTCTACCACTGCTCCACCTCATCTGCCACCAGTATATGAACTCCGTCTCCGCGAATATGCTGCACTTTTACAAGATTGATGGACTGAACACATCGACTCCAGGATGATAGAATGATTACTTCAATCTCGTCCTCCTCATCTTCCACCTATCTCTGCAATGGAGTGAAGAAGCCAATGGCGGGCTAAACGTTTACAGAATAAAGATACCCAAATGTTGCACAAGTGTCTCATTATCACCGTAATTAGTAATAATGTTGGTAGAATTACCGACAATGTGTTAGGTAAAAAGACGTACCTGCAACTAATGCTACATTTTTATTGTGACAGCGTTTCGCTATCCAGGAGCTTTGTTAAGCCAATAAGGTAACGGCTTGAAATGCTCCTGGAGAGCAAAAAGCTGCTGCAGTAAACAAGTCGCGTTAACTGCACGTGTGTCCTAATACCTAACGCAGTAGCTAGTAGTATGAACGGTTCTTGTGGTGGCACATCTCGCACCAGTGTCAACCTGCCTACATGTAAAGCAGTCCATTGCTTGCAGCATCCTCTTGCCGTGTTACGGATGGTAACCTTATTTTTGGTTTCACTCCCTCTGGTTTTATTTTTTAGAAAATCGTACAAAAATAACTCATTATTTTCATAAATAATCGTTTCACTTAAGCAAGATCTTGCACACAAATTGATGATAACAATTGTAGTCTAGTATTTCACGGATGGCATTCCACTCTTCAGTTAATCCTTTAATTCAGGATCTTCCCGGTTTTCCTGAAAAATTCCATTTTTTTTTTAAATTGCATTTTCCTTATTTAGTTTATTAAATAATTCTTCTTATCTTATTCGATTACCTTCAATTATAGTCATTCCATTAATCCATCCACTAGTTTCCTAGTCTGCAGGTGTATAAGCATAGCTTTGCTTAGTGTACCCTTAGCAATATTGTGAACTATACTACAACTCTCCTCTTGTGACAGTTTATTTCTCCTTAATTCATTAAATATGTTATTCTTACCTCAAGGCTATTCGGTAGAAGTGTGTCTCTGACGATATGCTCAGGACTATCCTCACTGCTAGGTCTTTATCACTGTATGATGTTTGCAGCCTCAGTTTATACTCCACTTAATGTCTTCCCCTTCCCTATTTTTTAAAACCTTGAAATCACTTGGAGTAAATTCCTGCAGTCACTTGTCTCAAGAATCTTGCAATTCGTCCAGGTTTATTTGAAGCCTTCTTTTATCCACATTTCTTTATCATCATCTGCAGCTATAAATTTGACTTTATCGCATCTGGTATGTCATTCAGATATACGAGAAATAACACTGGTTCAAATCTCGATCCTTGCAGAACTCAGCTAGGTGCTAGTTTCCCTTTACAATTTTGACATATTTTTCTTCGGTAATCACTTCGTCTCCTTCACAATAGCTACTCAATAATCCCCTGTAGCGCGTTCCATATTATTCCTGAGTGCTTCTCAAGCCTGTGTACCAGTCTTCTGTGAGGTATTGCACGAAATGCCTTCTTGTAGGAGGCCTCATTTTTATCACTGAACTCAGTAGGTTTGCAATTCTTGATCTGCCATCTTTATACTCTTGAAAAAAAGACAATAGTAGCAAGGAAACTTGTTTTAAGAGGCTCATATAAGACTAGGTGTTATCAAGTACTTGATACGAAATACTACCTGATAAAGCGAAGCTTTCGACGAAATGCTGCAACAAAAGGTTCTCCCTGCAACCAAAGTTCCGATTTTCAGCTTGTGTCATTGTTTTCACCTAAACTCATGCTGGTTATAACCTTTTCCCGAAGAGAGACCTTGAAGTGGTTGACAGAATTTAAATTTTTTCTTCTTCTTACGTCTACTGCTCGAGAGAGCCTCATCCGACTGGCTTTAAATTTTCAGCGCTTGTGTATGGTAACGAGAGTCAGATTCTTGGAACATTTCACATGCGCAGGTGCCCCATGAGGGTTCTGATAACATCCCAAATCCTCTGTGGCAATATTTCAAACGTTCAGAAAAGATGAATTTCAGATTTGAAGATGCACATCTGCTTAAATACTGAAATTTTGATTCCTGTTATATCACGATAAAATACATTTCAGTTTACACTTTGAAGAAATCCTGCCGCTGATACTACATTTTCTCCACACTATCGAAAAAATTGAATTCTATCTCTGATAAATTAAAAATAGCATAAAGGAAAAGTTAGCCTTGACATGTTAGATATCAAAGTCATCGTTTTAACTATTCGTCTGCCAAAACTGTCTACCCGTGCGGCCAGCAGTAACAGCCTGGTTGATCAGACCCTGATCCACCACGAGGCCTGGTCTCAGACCGAGCCGCGGAGGCGTTGACCCCCAAAACCGTCACCAGGTATACCCTTCTTATAACCTTCACAGACGCTGTCTTACTGAAGCATCCTTTGTACATTGCATATATGAATCTTAGTCCTGCCTTTGCCTTTCATTCTGTAAACTCTGTTAAATGTTCTAAACTTGAGAACACTCGTGAGTTGACCTTACCTTTGTCTACTCCTACTCCTTTACTTACCTCTTGACCTTTCCTACATTTCCATGGCCTTTCCTGTCTTCTTCCTAGGTGGGTTCTGTCTTATGAGGGTTTTGTCCCTCAGGGATTTTTCTTACCTCCATGAGCCAGTAACTACGAGAGTGCCCCTCTGTTCTCTTGTTCGTATGTACTACCGTCACTGTTACTACTACAACAATTTCTTCATTAATGCTGCACTCTCTGACAATATTTTTCTCAGTATTTGCAGCACTACTACTACCCACTTATTCCTACCTCTTCCACTACTGCACTACTACTTCTATCATTACTGTTACTACTACTTTTACTATTGCTTCTGATGCTGATGCTGCTTCTGCTCTTGCTACTACTACTTTCCCCTCCCGTTCTACCACTTCCTTCCCATCTCACTAGAGTGTGACATTAGAAGTATGCTCTTTAGTATCATTAGAAGTATGCTCATGACCTACCTCTTTCTACAAGGGTAGACGAAGAATCACACAACTTCTCAAAGATGGTGGAACCTCCAAAATGTGAAATACTAAAGTCTAAATATGACTCAGTGTTCAGTAAGCCATTAATCAGTGTACAGGATGACAATTAATTTTCATGATACTTAAAACTTTGCCAACATTTACAAAATTTTCAAAATAACCTTAAGCCCACTCAACCTCAAAAAATCTATTGATAGCACACCCATGTACTCTGCTAAAGGTTCAAATTTGTGGAACACCAGTTCATCAAGAACTGCAAGAATCCTCGTATCATATGCCTTCAATATTCCATGGAGACGTAGCCCAGACAACAGTTTCGTCCCACAGCCTTTAAAAGGCAATAAAAGGTATAGCTCCATTCCACCAAGTTTGCAAGAAAACAATAGCAAAGTGCTAATGATATATAGTACTGACGTTCAACACTTTATATCTAACCAAATTGATTCTCAACAACTGCACAACACAGTCCAGACTGGTTTTAGAGCAGGGTGATCCAGTCTTTTATAACTACTGGATCATTAGGACATAGATACATTGGAAGAAAAACAAAATGCACATGTCAATGACATGTGCATTCAAGGTGTAATATGACACAAAAGGAGTAACTGGACAAGTGGACAGACGGGAGTTTAATTTACAAATTAAGGATACACAAAGAGCAATAGTAAACAGAGTTAAGTCAGAGGATGCCACTGTCAAAAGCTCTGTTCCCCAAGTGCCAGTATTCGCCCCTGTCCTTATCTTTCCGACTAACAGAGACAAGGATAAAAATCATAGCATTATATCATCCCTGCAAACGATACTAGAATTTATGTGAGTAATGCATTCACTGAGGATACTGTAAATCTCCAAGCAGATATAAACTAAGTCATTCAGAGGGCCAGAGAAAACAGAATGATATTCAGTTAGGACAAATTTCAGTTACTCTTTTGTTGAAAAATAGGTAAAAACTAAAATTTCTATGCAGCTAACTCTAACAACTTAACAGAATTTAAAACTAACGTTAAGGATGGGAGAGTAATACTATCAGAGGATTTCACCGTTAAAGATCACAACAGTATCATTATTACAACTCCGAGAAAAAATGTGATGGATAACGAGAACCTTCAAAACAAGAGATACAAAGGTAGTGTTGGTCCACTTTAAATCACTTGTCCTCTCTGGCTGGAATGTGACTGTTTACTAACAGCCCCTTTTAAGACAGGCAAAATTGTAGACCTAAAGAATGAACAAAGAACCTTCAAAGGAGAACTTAACTGGGTATGTTTGAAGTCTCTCAACTTATTCTCCGTGGAACATAGGCGAGAATGATACATCATAATTAACACCTGTTAAACTCTAAAGGAAATTCGTGAAATGCGTGATATGTTCCTCAAGTCAGTTACTGATCGGCAGGGAAATAGTTAGCAATGGCTAGTCTGTTGGACTGCATGCGGCCAGCAGTAACAGCCTGTTTAATAAAGCCTTGATCTAACAGGAGGCCTGGTCTGCGACCAGTCAGCAGGGGCGTTGGCCCTCAAGGTATTCCCAAGTAATCTCCCAGCAATGAAAACAGAATTTGTGCAGAAAAAAAGCATATTTCATGAAACCTTGGAATAAATAAGAGAATAACTTTCAAAAATCTCAATACACTATCATCCAATCCTACGATACAAAGACCTTAAAATATCTTGCTGCACTTTACTTAGAAGTCGGCAGAAACAGGAATTTGTAATTGTGCTCTTGGGAAAAGGGAGAGTAACGCGGCTACTTGTAAAGGTGATGGTCTGAGACGGTTTCTAGTCCCTTACTACGCATCAACTGCAGGAGAGGACCAACAAAATGGTACTCTAGCAGTGAAAGTGTTAATGAGGTGACGACTATGGCTGCAGTAGAGAAGTCTTTGAAGTTAGTGGTGACTATGGGGATAGTATTAATGCATGAGTTTATTAATTACTTCTCAGTTATTGTTTATTGTAACTGAGACATACACGAAGGGAGAATCAGAGACTACGGTAGATGATAGAGGAATTAAGGTAGGGAGGAAATAGTTCGTGAGGGAGGTAGGGAGAAAGAAGGAGGGAGACATAGTTACACAAAAACTTTTAACATTTACGGACAGTTTTGGTAAATTCTAATGCACGACAATATTGCTGGGTACTTGTGTATAATATTGTCTCTCTTGTCCTATTTTACAGGTTCGATTCTCCAGCATTAAAATGTATGTATATATGTTTTTTTTCTGCGATTCAGCATAATTGTGAATATATTTACTGATATTTTATTCAAATTAATCAAAGCCTTTCCTCAAGTTAAGTTTTATAAAAAAGCAGTTATAATAAATTATGTGTGTGTATGTGTGTATGTGTGTGAGTAGCAGTCTGGTATAATTGCCAGTCTCTGATGCTAGGTGTTTGTAATGTAGCAGACGAGACGAGTTTTCTTAGCATTCCTGGTGGAGCAGGTAAAGCTTGTTAAACTAATTCATAACTAATATTTGGTGATCGGTTTTGATAAACCCAGTGTTTCTGCGGCCATGTTGCAACTGTCTCACTATACTGCAATAGGTGTTTTTTCATGTTAAAAACCTACACTCATAGTTGTGTTAAGAAGCTCAAATTAGTTTTGTTAGCAAGGAATACTTAACATCTAAACAAGTTGATTTTGGGAAGCATAGATAACCTTGATGTTCTTGAAAGGTAGGACTACTGACCTATAACGACAGGTGTTCTATACAATGACTTAACTTTAGATATAAGTACTTATTTCAATAACATACAATTTAAATTTCAAATTTTCTCATTGTCACTAACAATTTATAATATATTATAAGAGTTTGACTGATTAGTAGGTAGATAGTGAGTAGGATAGGTAACCCTGGAATTCTTGTAGGGTTGGATTAGTTTCGCCAAGACAATCTTAGTTTTATCAAGATGACGTTTCGTCTTTAGTGTTGTCAGAACGACATTTCATCCAGGATAGTTTAACTAAGGTCCTGGAGCTATTGATCTATGCTGAGGTCCTCTACACAATAACTCCTTTAATATATATATATATATATATATATATATATATATATATATATATATATATATATATATATATATATATATATATATATATATATGCAAAAAAATCACAGTAAACAGGTGATATCAAAATATGCAAGACAACCACTATGAAAAAATAGAGGAATTCCAAGCGCTTTCGTGAGTACTCACATTATCAAGGAACTATAAAAGGAAACATGACAAGCAGGCTTATAAAGGGGCATCTTATAAATCAGTATACTGACATTAAGAGGGACGTTAAAAAGGGAATAAGAAAAGCTAAACGGAACTATGAAATTAAAGTTGCTAGGGATTCAAAAACTATCCCAAAAAGTTTTTTCCAGGTTTATAGAACAAAAGTTAGGGATAAGATAGGTCCCCTTAAAAATAACTCTGGGCATCTTACTGACAAGGAGAATGATATGTGCTCTATTTTTAATAATTATTTTCTCTCGGTTTTCACACAGGAAGACACTAATAATATCCCAGTAATTAATTTTGACAGAGGCCCATCTCGTGAACCCATGCATCTCAGCATGGGTTCACGAGAGGTCGTTCCTGCCTAACAAATTTACTGACGTTTTTCAATAAAACATTTGAGGCAGTAGACAGTGATAAAGAATATGATATAGTTTACTTGGATTTCAGTAAGGCCTTCGATAGAGTACCTCACAAGAGACTCTTAAGAAAGGTGGCAGCTCATGGTATAGGAGGTAAAGTTCTAGCATGGATAGAGGCATGGCTTACCAATAGAAAGCAGAGAGTTTCCATTAATGGGGTCAAATCTGAATGGGGATTAGTCACTAGTGGCGTTCCACAAGGATCAGTTTTGGGCCCATTGTTGTTCATAATTTACATAAATGACCTTGATGAAGGAATTGCAAGTGACATGAGTAAATTTGCTGATGATACAAAAATAGGCCGTATAATTCATTCTGAGCAGGATACCAGTGAACTCCAGGAGGATTTGGACAAATTAATGTCTTGGTCTGAAAAGTGGCAGATGAAGTTTAATGTGGACAAGTGTAAGGTGCTAGTCGTTGGTAATGAAAATATCCCTCGAATTTATAAACTAGGTGAAGTAGAGCTTGATCATACAGAATGTGAAAAAGACTTGGGAGTCATGGTAAGCAGGAATCTAAAGCCAAGACAACAGTGCCTAAGTGTGCGCAATAAGGCTAACAGATTACTAGGATTTATTTCAAGAAGTATAAGCAACAGAAGTCCAAAAGTTATTTTACAGCTCTATACATCACTAGTGAGACCTCATTTGGATTATGCAGCTCAGTTTTGGTCACCTTACTACAGGATGGATATAGATTCATTGGAGAACATACAAAGAAGAATGACTAAAATGATTTACAGTATAAGAAATCTCCCGTATGAAGATAGACTTAGAGCGTTGAATCTCCACTCTCTGGAGAGGCGTAGAATGAGGGAGATATCATCGAGGTGTACAAGTGGATGATGGTATAAACAAAGGAGATATTAATAAAATACTGAGGATATCAGACAAGTAAGAACCAGAAATAACGGATTTAAATTGGATAAATTTAGATTTAGAAAGGACATAGGCAAGTACTGGTTTTCGAACAGAGTTGTAGATGCGTGGAACAATCTTCCGAGTGGGGTGATAGAGGCTGGGACCTTGGGTGGATTTAAAAAGAGATTGGACAAATATATGAGTGGGAGGGGCTGGGTTTGATTAGTGTCGTGAGTACGGGAATAAATTCTTAGGTAGTGGTGGTTTTGATAAGGACCTGCCTTGTATGGGCCAGTAGGCCTTCTGCAGTGTTCCTCCATTCTTATGTTCTAAGATAAATTATGTAATATCACAGTCACTAGCGAAATGGTTAGGAAACAACTAGACCGACTGAAACAAAATAAATCGCCGGGTCCTGATGAGCTTTTTGCAAGGGTTCTTAAGGAATGCAAACTGGAACTCTGTGAACCATTATCTAACATTTTTAATTTATCTCTTCAAACAGGTGTAGTGTCTGATATGTGGAAGATGGCTAATGTAATTCCTATTTTTAAAGCAGGGAACAAGTCACTACCGTCAAATTACCGCCCAATAAGCCTGACCTCAATGGTAGGCAAATTACTAGAGTCAATTATAGCTGATATTATTAGAAGCCATCTAGATAACCATAATTTGATTAATGATACTCAGCATGGATTCACGAGGGGCCGTTCCTGCCTATCTAATTTATTAACCTTCTTCAGTAAAGCTTTTGAAGCTGTTGATCACGATAAAGAATTCGATATTGTTTATTTAGACTTTAGTAAGGCTTTTGATAGAGTACCGCACCAGAGACTGTTAAAGAAAGTGGCAGCTCATGGCATTGGGGGAAAAGTGCTGTCATGGATCGAGTCATGGCTCACCAATAGGAAGCAGAGAATGTGCATAAATGGGGTTAAATCCGAATGGGGACTTGTAACAAGTGGTGTTCCACAGGGATCAGTCTTAGGCCCATTGTTATTTATAATATATATCAATGACCTTGACGAGGGAATTACTAGTGATATGAGCAAATTCGCCGACGACACGAAGATAGGTAGGATAATTGATTCAAACATATATGTCATAGAACTTCAGGAAGATTTAGACAAACTTAATTCGTGGTCAGAAAAGTGGCAGATGCAATTCAATGTAGATAAATGCAAGGTTCTGAAGCTCGGGAGTGTCCATAACCCAAGCACTTATAAGTTAAATAACGTAGAACTTAGCCATACAGATTGCGAGAAGGACTTGGGGGTGATGGTAAGCAGCAACCTTAAACCAAGACAGCAATGCCTAAGTGTACGTAATAAGGCAAATAGATTACTGGGATTTATATCAAGAAGTGCTAGCAACAGAAGTCCAGAGGTTATATTACAGCTTTATACATCATTAGTAAGGCCTCACCTAGATTACGCAGCTCAGTTTTGGTCTCCATATTACAGAATGGACATAAATTCGTTAGAAAACATTCAGCGTAGAATGACTAAATTAATACATAGCATTAGAAATCTTCCTTACGAAGAAAGATTGAAGACCCTTAAATTACATTCACTTGTAAGACGTAGAATGAGGAGAGACATGATCGAGGTATACAAGTGGAAAATGGGTATTAACAAAGGGGATATAAATAAGGTCTTGAAGATATCTCTCCAAGAGAGAACCCGCAATAATGGATTCAAGTTAGATAAGTTTAGATTTAGAAAGGATATAGGAAAGTATTGGTTTGGAAATAGGGTAGTTGATGAGTGGAACAGTCTGCCTAGTAGGGTTATTGAAGCTAGGACCTTGGGTAGTTTCAAATTTAGGTTGGATAAATTCATGAGTGAGAGGGGTTGGATTTGAGTGGGACTCGCGCATGAGTGGGTAGAATTGTCAAAGCTTATTTCTTGGGTAGCATTGAAAATTGGGTTGAGCAAATATTCTGTTAGTGGGACGGATTGTGAAGGACCTGCCTAGTATGGGCCAACAGGCCTGCTGCAGTGTTCCTCCTTTCTTATGTTCTTATCAAATTACCGCCCAATAAGCCTGACCTCAATTGTAGGCAAATTACTAGAGTCAATTATAGCTGATATTATTAGAAACCATCTAGATAACCATAATTTGATTAATGATACTCAGCATGGATTCACGAGGGGCCGTTCCTGCCTATCTAATTTATTAACCTCTTCAGTAAAGCTTTTGAGGCTGTTGATCACGATAAAGAATTCGATATTGTTTATTTAGACTTTAGTAAGGCTTTTGATAGAGTACCGCACCAGAGACTGTTAAAGAAAGTGGCACTTTCTTTAACAGCTCATGGCATTGGGGGAAAAGTGCTGTCATGGATCGAGTCATGGCTCACCAATAGGAAGCAGAGAGTGTGCATAAATGGGGTTAAATCCGAATGGGGACTTGTAACAAGTTGTTATTTATAATATATATCAATGACCTTGACGAGGGAATTACTAGTGATATGAGCAAATTCGCCGACGACACGAAGATAGGTAGGATAATTGATTCAAACATAGTTGTCATAGAACTTCAGGAAGATTTAGACAAACTTAATTCGTGGTCAGAAAAATGGCAGATGCAGTTCAATGTAGATAAATGCAAGGTTCTGAAGCTCGGGAGTGTCCATAACCCAAGCACTTATAAGTTAAATAACGTAGAACTTAGCCATACAGATTGCGAGAAGGACTTGGGGGTGATGGTAAGCAGCAACCTTAAACCAAGACAGCAATGCCTAAGCGTACGTAATAAGGCAAATAGATTACTGGGATTTATTTCAAGTGTTAGCAACAGAAGTCCAGAGGTTATATTACAGCTTTATACATCATTAGTAAGGCCTCACCTAGATTACGCAGCTCAGTTCTGGTCTCCATATTACAGAATGGACATAAATTCGTTAGAAAACATTCAGCGTAGAATGACTAAATTAATACATAGCATTAGAAATCTTCCTTACGAAGAAAGATTGAAGACCCTTAAATTACATTCACTTGTAAGACGTAGAATGAGGAGACATGATCGAGGTATACAAGTGGAAAATGGGTATTAACAAAGGGGATATAA
>WNWK01028540.1:2500-25272 GCA_009830355.1 Cherax destructor | reverse complement strand
ATATTTCCTCAGAATCCATAGATCACATGAATACAGATCAATTGATCATTTTTTATCTCTTTTATTGTACTATTCCACCATTGAGAATATTGATTCCTATGAATTGTGATATATCATACCTTGTAATGCATTACAATAAGATCTATTATATTGATTTCCATCCCAATAATATTCTTATGTATAGTTAAAATGTTCAACTATTGTGTACTTTGAAATTGTATAGAATCAGCTCAGAGCCGTACACCTGTTGCCTCTAGTTTGTATTAGCTGTATGTCGGGATGCCATACATAACATGGTTGAGCTGTCAGTAGTAGTAATCTTACCAACCGTTAGTGAGTCACAAGCCTTTCACATGATCACTGTCCTTTACTAGTCTTTCTGTTGACCTAAGCCATGTCAGGGGTCACCTTTGAATGCCGTGAGTTCCTCGCTCATCAGCGCCAGTTTAAGTCAGGATAGCAGAGAGTAACACCAAAGGCGACGGCTCTGAGTGTTCTCACATTATTATCATTAATATGTAAGTTACCAACCAATCTACATTTGTATTATTACCAAATCCATTCAAGAACCCCACACGACACTAGCAGCATCAGCAGCAACACTAGCAGCGTCAGCAGCAACACTAGCAGCATCAGTAGCAACACTAGCAGCATCAGTAGCAACACTAGCAGCATCAGTAGCAATAATAGCAGCATCAGCAGCAACAGTAGCAGCATCAGCAGCAACACTAGCGCATCAGAGCAAACGCGCCAGTAGCAATAGCATGCATGCGTCAGCAGCAACAGTAGCAGCATCAGCAGCAACACTAGCAGCATCAGTAGCAACACTAGCGCATCAGTGCAATAATGCAGCATCAGCGCAACAGTGGCAGCATCAGCAGCAACACTAGCAGCATCAGTAGCAACACTAGCAACATCAGTAGCAACACTAGCAGCATCAGTAGCAATAATAGCAGCGTCAGCAGCAACAGTAGCAGCATCAGCAGCAACACTAGCAGCATCAGTAGCAACACTAACAGCATCAGCAGCAACACTAGCAGCATCAGCAGCAACACTAGCACCGTCAGCAGCAACACTAGCACCGTCAGCAGAACACTAGCAGCGTCGTAGCAACACTAGCAGCATCAGCAAAAACACTAGCACCCTCAGCAGCAACACTAGCAGCATCAGAAGGAACACTGGCGCATCAGCAGCAACACTAGCACCGTCAGCAGCAACACTAGCAGCGTCAGTAGCAACACTAGCAGCATCAGCAAAAACACTAGCACCATCAGCAGCAACACTAGCAGCATCAGAAGGAACACTGGCAGCATCAGCAGCAACACTAAAAGCATCATCAGCAACAATAGCAGCATCAGCAGCAACACTGCAGCATCAGCAGCACACTGGCAGCATCAGCACCAACACTGCAGCATCAGCAGCAACGCTAGCAGCGTCGTAGCAACACTAGCAGCATCAGCGCAACACTAGCAGCGTCGTAGCAACATAGCAGCATCAGAGCAACACTAGCAGCATCAGTAACAACACTAGCAGCATCAGCATCAGCACTGTAGCGTCATTGCAACACTAGCGCGTCAGCAGCAACATTAAAGCATCAGCACAATACTAGCGCGTCAGTAGCACACTAGCAGCGTCAGCAGCAACACTAGCAGCTTCAGTAGCAATACTAGCAGCATCAGTAGCAATAATAGCAATATCAGTAGCAACACTAGCAGCATCAGCAGCAACACTAGCAGCATCGCAGCAACACTAGCAGCGTCAGCAGCAACACTAGCAGAATCAACAGCAATACTTGCAGCGTCAGCGGCAACACTAGCAGCGTCAGCATCAACACTAGCAGCGATAGCAACAACACTGGCATCATCAGCGAACTCTAGAAGCATCAGCAGCAACACTAGCAGCGTCAGTAGCAACACTAGCAGAATCAACAGCAACCTAGGGCGTCAGCGCAACACTAGCAGCATCAACATCAATACTAGCAGCGTCAGTAGCAACCTTACAGTATCAACAGCAACACTAGCAGCATCAGCAGCAACACTAGCAGCGTCAACATCAACACTAGCAGCGTCAGTAGCAACACTTACATATCAACAGCAACACTAGCAGCATCAGCAGCAACACTAGCAGCATCAGCAGCAACACTAACAACGTCAGTAGCAACACTAGAGCATCAGCGCAACACTAACGGTGTCAGTAGCAACACTAACAGTGTCAGTAGCAACACTAGCAGCATCAGCAGTAACACTAGCAGCTTGAACATCAACACTTGCAGCGTCAGTAGCAACACTAGCAGCATCAGCAGCAACACTAGCAGCTTCAGCAGCAACACTAGCAGCATCAGCAGCAACACTATCAGCATCAGTAGCAACACTAGCAGCGTCAGCGCACACTAGGAGCATCAGCAGCAACACTAGCAGCATCAGCAGCAACACTAGCAGCATCAGCAGCAACACTAGGAGCGTCAGCAGCAACACTAGGAGCGTCATCAGCAAAACTAGGGCATCAGCTGCAACACTAGAAGCGTCAGCGGCAACACTAGGAGCGTCAGCGGCAACACTAAAAGCGTCAGCAGCAACACTAGGAGCGTCAGCAGCACACTAAGAGCGACAGCAGCAACACTAGGAGCGTCAGCAGCAACATAGGAGCGTCAGCGCAACACTAGGAGCGTCAGCAGCACACTAGGCGTCAGCAGCAGCATAGCAGTCAGCAGCAACACTAGCAGCATCAGCAGCAACACTAGGAGCTCAGCAGCAACACTAGGAGCGTCAGCAAAAATCTAGGAGCATCAGCTGCAACACTAGAAGCGTCAGCGGCAACACTAGGAGTGTCAGCGGCAAGCACTAAAGGCGTCAGCAGCAACACTAGGAGCGTCAGCAGCAACACTAAGAGCGTCAGCAGCAACACTAGGAGCGTCAGCAGCAACACTAGGAGCGACAGCAGCAACACTAGCAGCATCAGTAGCAACACTAGCAGCGTCAGCAGTAACACTAGCAGCATAAGCAGCAACACTAGCAGCAACACTTGCAGCATCAGTAGCAACACTAGCAGCGTCAGCGCAACATACTAGCGTCAGCAACAGCTCTAGCTTAATGTACATAAAATGCAGTTTAAAAACAATGTTCTTGAAGAGAGATGTTACAGACACATGAAAAACATTAATTAGGTTTAACTGGGATAATCAAGTAGTCGAATTATTCCACAGAAATCAGTTGTATTAAGAAAATTGGCAGATAATAACTTACACTAACTAGCATCTAGTTATTGTGCAGAATCTAACAAAATTTATCCACTGTGACTACTAGAAGTCACTCACAGTATCATTATGATTCCTGAAAGTGATTCCCAGACACTGTGACTCCTAGAAATGACTCACAGTAACATTTTGACTTCTGGAAGTGACTCACAGTATCACTGTGACTCCTGGAAGTGACTCACAATAACGCTGTGACCCCTAGAAGTGACTCACAGTATCACTGTGACTCCTGGAAGTGACTCACAGTATCACTGTGACTCCTGGAAGTGACTCACAGTATCACTGTGACTCCTGGAAGTGACTCACAGTATCACTGTGACTTCTTGAAGTGACTTACAGTATCACTGTGACTCCTGGAAGTGACTCACAATATCACTGTGACTCCTAGACGTGACTCACAGTATCAATGTGACTCCTAGAATTGACTCACAGTATCACTGTGACTCCTGGAAGTGACTCACAGTATCACTGTGACTCCTGAAAGTGACTCACACTATTACTGTGACTCCTTGAAGGGACTCACAGTATCTTTGTGACTCCTGGAAGTGACTCACAGTATCACTGTGACTCTTGGAAGTGACTCACAGTATCACTGTGACTCCTGTTATGTTAGAGATCACTGTCATCCTATTGCTAGAGGTGTCTACCCTTCTTCTATCCTTCACAGACGCCGTCTTGTTGAAGCATCACTGGTACACAACTTTCCTAATATAATATAAATAATATAAATCTTAGTTCTGGCTTCGTCCCTGTAGTTGCCTTCCTTTATCATTACATTGTCAAATGCTTCAAACTTCAGAACACTCGTGACTTGACCTGATCTTTTCCTCTCCTCCTCTCCCTACCTCTTCTTTCCTATTTTCTTTGTCTTTTTTCTTCTGTCTAGGTGTGTTTCGTCCTTCAGTTCCCGCACCCTCTGTGTTTGGTCCTTCAGTTCCCCCACCTTCTGTGTTTCGTCCTTCAGTTCCCGCACCCTCTGTGTTTGGTCCTTCAGTTCCCGCACCCTCTGTGTTTGGTCCTTCAGTTCCCCCACCTTCTGTGTTTCGTCCTTCAGTTCCACACCTCTGTGTTTCATCCTTCAGTTCCCCACCCTTCTGTGTTTCGTCCTTCAGTTCCGCACCCTGTGTTTGGTCCTTCAGTTCCCCACCTTCTGTGTTTCGTCCTTCAGTTCCCGCACCCTCTGTGTTTGGTCCTTCAGTTCCCCCACCTTCTGTGTTTCGTCCTTCAGTTCCCCCACCTTCTGTGTTTCGTCCTTCAGTTCCCCCTTTGCTCTGTGTTTTTGATCCTACCCCTTGTGGGCCATTAGCTCTTCCCTGGTTCTTTTTGTCCTTAGACTTAGTCCACTTCTACTTCTACTATTACCACTCTATTACTACTACTACTACCACTCGATTACTACTACTACCACCACTACTATTACTGCTACTACTACTTCCACTACCACTAATACAACTTCCACTACTATTGCATTCCTCCTCTCCCCAATTCTGTCTCTTGTGTCAATAAAGCTACTCCCCCTACTTTCTACTACCACTACTGCTACTTCCACTACCAGCATTACCTCTACCACTACTTCTCCACTTCCTTCTTTCTTCCTCTTTTTGCCCCTCTTTTGTCCCCTCGCCTGTATATACTGGCTCCTCACCCTCGGTGCTTCAGTGGGTCAAGAGAGTGCCTAAATGACAGGAGGAAGAGAGTACAAGGGCTGACACCTCAGACTGGGAGAGAGAGTGACAAATGATTTTCACAGGATCACTATTAGGACCGCTAATACACATGATGGTGTAAAACAAAGGAGGAGAAGATAAAGAATAGATGAGAACAGTGATAAGCTCCAGGGAGACCTCGACATACTACAGGTGTAGTAAAGCAAATGGCTTCCCGTGTGCGACCCAAATAAATGCAAGGTTTAGATACAGAGTGCATCATGGACAGGAAAAATCTGCAAATGTCGGAGTGTAAAGGACCTGGGGAACATATAACACCAAGCATGTCTCCACAGTTACAGATACACTGTATAACGTCTGCAACATATGGAAGATTAGCATACTCCAGAACATTCAGGAAATTGAGCAAATAATCTTTCAGAATTTTATATATAAGATTTGTTAGACTAATGATTGAGTACACGGACCCAGCACAGAGCCCACATCTGGCCAAACATGTGAAGAAGCTCGAACTAGGATGAGAGGATTTTAATCTTAATCATTTATTCTAAGCGCTAAGCCCATGTGGATCATTCAACTCAAGACTTGGTGGAGGCTTGATCCTCCGTCTGCTGAGCGGCAGACAGACGCGCTTCCCATTTGTACTCACCTATATAACCTAAGATGAGAGGAAGGAGCTGAACCTGAAACTAAATGATAAGACAAAGGAGACATGATTACGTGATACTAAATCTTATGAGGAATTGAATGGGCAGAAAGAGACAGATGTTTGAATTAAGAGTCACTATCAGGGGACACAGGTGGACGCTGAAGACACAGAAGAAAGAGCGAAATGTTTGGACATTTTACTTTACTCTCAGGGTGGTTGAAAATGGAATGACTTTGATTATGCAGTGATGAAGGCACTCTAGATACACAGTGACCAAAGTAGTCCAAGAGGCGGGACCAGGAGCTGAGTCTCTACTCCCACAAGCGAAATCGGTGAGTACAATTGGTGAGTTCTGTGAACCCAGACAACGACGCAACAGAGGCAGAATCCATCCTCATCCTCTCATGTCTCATCCTCTCATGTCTCATCCTCTCATGTCTCATCCCTCTCATGTCTCACCCCTCTCATGTCTCATCCCTATCATGTCTCATCGCTCTCATGTCTCATCTTCATGTCTCATCCTCTCATGTCTCATCCTCTCATGTCTCATCCTTCATGTCTCATCCTCTCATGTCTCATCCCTCTCATGTCTCATCCCTCTCATGTCTCATCCCTTCATGTCTATCCTCTCATGTCTCATCCCTCTCATGTCTCATCCTCTCATGTCTCATCCCTCTGTCTCATCTCTCATGTCTCTCCTCTCATATCTCACTCACATCCTGAATTCATCCTTCCTTTTTTTGCTCCTTTTTCTTTGCCCCTCTTCATTTCTTCCCTGTCTTTCATTTTCTTTTCCCTCTTTCCCCACAACTCCATCACCCCTTCCCTCTCCCCTTCCCCTTCCCCTCCTCCCTTCCCTTCTCCCTCCCCCTTCCCTCCCTCCATCCTTCTCCACCTTCTCTCCTCTCCATCCTTCTCCACCTTCTCTCCTCCATCCTTCTCCACCTTCTCTCCCTCCATTATTCTCCACCTTCCACTTCCAGCCATCCGTCACACCCATCATGGCATGTGACGACCCATCCATCAACACAAGCTACCTCACCCCTTCTAACTCCCAACACCAATCTCCCTGCTCCTTCCTCCCCATCTCCCTCCTTCCTTCCTGGACCTCCTCCTTCTCCTCCTTCCTCCCCCTTTCCTCTTCTCCCCCTCCTCTCACCCTTCCTGCCTCATCCTCACACCTTCACTACCATGCACTCCACTCTCTAAGATTGGTACCACTCTCTGTTCTGTCTGTCTCTCTTTGTCTCTCTCTCTGTCTCTTTCTTTGTCTGTCTGTCTGTCTGTCTGTCTTCTCTCTCTCTCTCTCTCTCTTATATATATATATATATATATATATATATATATATATATATATATATATATATATATATATATATATATATATATATATATATGTATATATATATATATATATTTTTTTTTTTTTTCAACAAGTCGGCGTCTCCACCGAGGCAGGGTGACCCAAAGAAAGAAAATCCCCAAAAAGAAAAAACTTTCATCATCATTCAACACTTTCACCACACTCATACATAATCACTGTCTTTGCAGAGGAGCTCAGATACTACAGCTGAGAAAAGTCCCTCCCAGCTGTCACTATCTCAGACCCTCCTTTAAAGTGCAGGCATTGTACTTCCCATTTCCAGGACTCAAGTCCAACTAAATCAATTAACTGGTTTCCCTGAATCCTTCACACAATGTTACCCTGCTCACACTCCAACAGATCGTCATGTCCAAAACCATTCGTCTCCATTCACTCCTATCTAACACGCTCACACATGCTTGCTGGAAGTCCAAGCCTCTCGCCCACAAAACCTCCTTTACCCCTTCCTCCAACCTTTTCTAGGACGACCCCTACCCCGCCTTCCTTCCCTACAGATTTATACGCTCTCAAGTCATTCTACTTTGATCCATTCTCTCTAAATGACCAAACCACCTCAACAACCCTCTTCAGCCCTCTGACAAATACTTTTAGTAACTCCACACCTTCTCCTAATTTCCAATTCCGAATTTTCTGCATAATATTTACACCACACATTGCCCTTAGACAGGACATCTCCACTGCCTCCAGCCTCCTCCTCGCTGCAGCATTTGCAACCCATGCTTCACACCCATATAAGAGTGTTGGTACCACTATACTTTCGTACATTCCCTTCTTTGCCTCCATGGATAACGTTTTTGTCTCCACAGATACCTCAATGCACCACTCACCTTTTTCCTTCATCAATTCTATGGTTAACCTCATCCTTCATAAACCCATCTGCTGACACATCAACTCCCAAATATCTGAAAACATTTACTTCTTCCATAATCCCTCTCTCCAATGTGATATCCAATTTTTCTTTATTTAAATCGTTTGATACCCTCATCACCTTACTCTTATCTATGTTCACTTTTAACTTTCTACCTTTACACATCTCCCAAACTCGTCCACTAACCTTTGCAACTTTTCTTTAGAATCTCCCATAAGCACAGTATCATCAGCAAAAAGTAACTGTGTCAACTCCCATTTTGCATTTAATTCTCCATAATTTAATCCCACCCTCTCCCCAACACCCTAGCATTTACTTCTTTACAACCCCATCTATAAATATATTAAACAACCATGGTGACATTACACAACCCTGTCTAAGACCTACTTTTACCAGGAAGTAATCTCCCTCTCTCCTACACACCCTAACCTGAGCCTCACTATCCTCATAAAAACTCTTTACAGCCTTCAGTAACTTACTACCTATTCCATACACTTGCAACATTTGCCACATTGCTCCCCTATCCACTCTATCATATGCCTTTTCTAAATCCATAAATGCAATAAAAACTTCTCTACCTTTATCTAAATACTGTTCACATATATGCTTCACTGTAAACACTTGATCTACACATCCCCTACCCACTCTAAAGCCTCCTTGCTCATCTGCAATCCTACTCTCTGTCTTACCTCTAATTCTTTCAATAATAACCCTGCCATACACTTTACCTGGTATACTCAGTAAACTTATTCCCTATAATTTTTACACTCTCTTTTATCCCCTTCCTTTATATAAAGGAACTATACATGCTCGCTGCCAATCCCTAGGTACCTTCCCTCTTTCATACATTTATTAAACAAAAATACCAACCACTCCAGCACTATATCCCCCTGCTTTTAACATTTCTGTCATGATTCCGTCAATTCCAGCTGCTTTACCCCCTTTCATTCTACGTAATGCCTCACGCACCTCCCCCACACTCACATCCTGCTCTTCTTCACTCCTAAACGATGTTGTACCTCCCTGGCCAGTACATGAAATTATCGCCTCCCTCTTTTCATCGACATTTAAAAGTTCCTCAAAATATTCCCGCCATCTACCCAATACCTCCAGCTCCCCATCTACTAACTCCCTACTCTGTTTTTAACTGACAAATCCATTCGTTCCCTAGGCTTTCTTACCTTGTTTATCTCACTCCAAAATTTTTCTTGTTTTCAGCAAAATTTCTTGACAGATCCTCTCCCATTCTTTCATCCGCTCTTCTTTTGCACTCTCTCACCACTCTCTTCACCTTTCTTTTACTCTCCATATACTCTGCTCTTCTACTAACACTTCTGTTTTGTAAAAACCTCTCATAAGCTACCTTTTTCTCTTTTATCACACCCTTTACTTCTTCATTCCACCACTCACTCCTCTTTCCTCCTGCACCCACCCTCCTATAACCACAAACTTCTGCCCCACATTCTAATACTGCATTTTTAAAACTATCCCAACTCTCTTCAACCCCCACTACTCCTACTTGCACTAGCCCACCTTTCTGCCAATAGTTGCTTATATCTCACCCTAACTTCCTCCTCCCTTAGTTTATACACTTTTACCTCTCTCTTACTTGCTGTTGCCATTTTCCTTTTGTCCCATCTCCCTTTTTACTCTAACTGTAGCTACAACCAAATAATGATCTGATATATCCGTTGCCCCTCTATAAACATGTACATCCTGAAGCCTACTCATCAACCTTTTATCCACCAATACATAATCCAACAAACTACTTTCCTTACGTGCTATATCATACCTTGTATATTTATTTATCCTCTTTTTCATAAAATATGTATTACTTATTACCAAACCTCTTTCTACACATAGCTCAATTAATGGCTCCCCATTTACATTTACCCTGGCACCCCAAATTTACCTACTACTCCATCCACAACATTTTTACCCACTTTAGCATTAAGATCCCCAACCACAATTACTCTCTCACTTGGTTCAAAACTCCCACACACTCACTCAACATTTCCCAAAATCTCTCTCTCTCTCTACACTTCTCTCTTCTCCAGGTGCATAAACACTTACTATAACCCACTTTTCACATCCAACCTTTATTTTACTCCACATAATCCTTGAATTTATACATTTATATTCCTTCTTTACCTGCCATAACTGATTATTCAACATTATTGCCACTCCTTCTTTAGCTCTAACTCTATTTGAAACCCTGATCTAATCCCATTTATTTCTCCCCACTGAAACTCTCCTACCCCTTCAGCTTTGTCTCACTTAAAGCCAGGACATCCAGCTTCTTTTCATTCATAACATCTACAATCATCTCTTTCTTATCATTCGCACAACATCCACGCACATTCAAACATCCCACTTTGACGATTTTCTTCTTCTTCTTTTTAGTAAGCTATACAGGAAAAGGGGTTACTAGCCCATTGTTCCCGGCATTTTAGTTGACTTTTACAACACGCATGGCTTACGGAGGAAAGATTCTTATTCCACTTCCCCATGGATATGAAAGGGAAAAGCAATAAGAACAAGAACTATTAAGATAAAATCAAAGAAAACTCAGATGAGTGTGTATACAATAAACGTGTACATGTTTGCGTAGTGTGACCTAAGTGTAAGTAGAAGTAGCAAGACGTACCTGAAATCTTGCATGTTTATGAGACAGAAAAAGACACCAGCAATCCTACCATCATGTAAAACAGTTTCAGGTTTCTGTTTCACAGTCACCTGGCAGGACGGTAGTACCTCCTGAGTGGTTGCTGTCTACCAACCTATATATATATATATATATATATATATATATATATATATATATATATATATATATATATATATATATATATATATATATATATATATATATATATATATATCATCTTATAACAATATATATTTATATCTATACTCAATACACATATATATATTATTATATGTTATTTGGATTCTACCCATGTTCCAATGACGTCTCCTGTCCTGTTCCATGACTCCCACCATCCATGCTGATCATCATGTTCCATGTTCCCCAGGTCCATGTTCCATTGTGGTCTCCCAGGTCCATGTTCCATTGTGCTCTCCCAGGTCCATGTTCCATTGTGCTCTCCCAGGTCCATGTTCCATTGTGGTCTCCCAGGTCCATGTTCCATTGTGGTCTCCCAGGTCCATGTTCCATTGTGCTCTCCCAGGTCCATGTTCCATTGTGCTCTCCCAGGTACATGTTCCATTGTGGTCTCCCAGGTCCATGTTCCATTGTGCTCTCCCAGGTCCATGTTCCATTGTGCTCTCCCAGGTCCATGTTCCATTGTGCTCTCCCAGGTCCATGTTCCATTGTGGTCTCCCAGGTCCATGTTACATTGTGCTCTCCCAGGTCCATGTTACATTGTGCTCTCCCAGGTCCATGTTTAATTGTACTCTCCCAGGTCCATGTTACATTGTACTCTCCCAGGTCCATGTTTCATTGTACTCTCCCAGGTCCATGTTCCATTGTGTATTCCTAGTTCCATGTTCCACTGTGGTCTCCCAGGTACATGTTCCACTGTGGTCTCCAAGGTCCATGTTCCATTGTGCTCTCCCAGGTCCATGTTCCATTGTGATCTCCCAGGTCCATGTTCCATTGTACTCTCCCAGGTCCATGTTCCACTGTGGTCTCCCAGGTCCATGTTCCATTGTGCTCTCCCAGGTCCATGTTACATTGTACTCTCCCAGGTCCATGTTACATTGTACTCTTTCAGGTCCATGTTCCATTGTGTTCACCCAGGTCCATGTTACACTGTACTCTCCCAGGTCCATGTTTCATTGTACTCTCCCAGGTCCATGTTCCATTGTGTATTCCTAGTTCAATGTTCCACTGTGGTCTCCCAGGACCATTTTCCACTGTACTCTCCCAGGTCCATGTTCCATTGTGTATTATTAGTTGTATGTTCAATTGTGGTATCCCAGGTCCATGTTCCATTGCGTATTCCTAGTTCTATTTTCCATTGTAATCTCCCAGATCCATGTTCCATTGTGCTGTCCCAGGTCCATGTTCGACTGTGCTGTCCCAGGTCCATGTTCCACTGTGCTGTCCCAGGTCCATGTTCCACTGTGCTGTCCTATGTCCATGTTCCACTGTGCTGTCCCAGGTCCATGTTCCACTGTGCTGTCCCAGGTCCATGTTCCACTGTGCTGTCCTAGGTCCATCTTCCATTGTACTTTCCTAGTTCTAAATAACTCTTCATCCTCTCAGGTCTAAGTACCAGTCCTTTCCAAAGGTCTGAGTCCCAGTACCATCACCAAGTCTGAGTCCCAGTACCCTCACCAAGTCTGAGTCCCAGTACCACTCACCAAGTCTAAGTCCCAGTACCCTCACCAAATCTGAGTCCAGTACCCTCACCAAGTCTGAGTCCCAGTACCCTCACCAAGTCTGAGTCCCAGTACACTCACCAAGTCTGAGTCCCAGTACCCTCACCAAGTCTGAGTCCAAGTACACTGCCCAGTTCTGAATCCCATATTAATTCCCCAGTGCCTGAAAACTTGTATTAATCCCCAGTGAGTAAAACCTTGTATTAATCCCCAGTGAGTGAAACCTTGTATTAATCCCCAGTGAGTGAAACCTTGTATTAAGCACCAGTGAGTGAAACCTTGTATTAATCCCCAGTGAGTGAAACCTTGTATTAAGCACCAGTGAGTGAAACCTTGTTTAATCCCCAGTGAGTGAAATCTTGTATTAATCCCCAGTGAGTGAAACCTTGTATTAAGCACCAGTGAGTGAAACCTTGTATTAATCCCCAGTGAGTGAAACCTTGTATTAAGCACCAGTGAGTGAAACCTTGTATTAATCCCCAGTGAGTGAAACCTTGTATTAATCCCCAGTGAGTGAAACCTTGTATTAAGCACCAGTGAGTGAAACCTTGTATTAATCCCCAGTGAGTGAAATCTTGTATTAATCCCCAGTGAGTGAAACCTTGTATTAAGCACCAGTGAGTGAAACCTTGTATTAATCCCAAGTGAGTGAAACCTTGTATTAATCCCCAGTGAGTGAAACCTTGTAATAAGCACCAGTGAGTGAAACCTTTTATTAAGCACCAGTGAGTGAAACCTTGTATTAAGCACCAGTTAGTGAAACCTTGTATTAAGCTCCAGTGAGTGAAACCTTGTATTAAGCACCAGTGAGTAAAACCTTGTATTAAGCTCCAGTGAGTGAAAACTTTTATTAATCCCCAGAGAGTGAAACCTTGTATTAAGTACCAGTGAGTGAAACCTTGTATTAAGCGCCAGTGAGTGAAACCTTGTATTAAGCACCAGTGAGTGAAACCTTGTATTAAGCTACAGTGAGTGAAACTTTGTGTTAGGCACCAGTGAGTGAAACCTTGTATTAAGCACCAGTGAGTGAAACCTTGTATTAAGCACCAGTGAGTGAAACCTTTTATTAAGCACTATTGAGTGAAACCTTGTATTAAGCACCAGTGAGTGAAACATTGTATTAAGCACCAGTGAGTGAAACCTTGTATTAAGCACCAGTGAGTGAAACCTTGTATTAAGCATCAGTGAGTGAAACCTTGTATTAAGCACCAGTGAGTGAAACCTTGTATTATTATTATTATTACTACTACTACTATTATTATTATTTTAACACATCGGCCGCTTCTCACCGAGGCAAAGTGACAAGAAAAAAAAACTTTCATCATCACTCACTCAATCACTATCTTGCCAGAGGCGTGCGGATACTATAGTTATTATTATTATTATTATTATTATTATTATTATTATTATTATTATTATTATTATTATTATTATTATTATTATTATTATTATTATTATTATTATTATTATTATTATTATTATTATTATTATTATTATTATTATTATTATTATTATTATTATTATTATTATTATTATTATTTTTTTTTCATTATTATTATTATTATTATTATTATTATTATTATTATTATTATTATTAGTTATTATTTTATTATTATTATTATTATTATTATTATTATTATTATTATTATTTATTATTATTATTATTATTATTATTATTATTATTATTATTATTATTATTATTATTATTATTATTATTATTATTATTATTATTATTATTATTATTTTATTATTATTATTATTATTATATCATTATCGTTATTATCATTATTATTATCATTATTATTATTATTATCAATATTAGTATTATAGTTATTATTAAACTTATCAAAATTATCTGAAGTGCAAGATAATTCGCTTGATCTGTCTTAAGAGATAATTTGTTTGACCTCACATACGAAGTAACTTGCCTGCCTTCCGATTCACGATAACTATCATGCCATCTCTTTAATGATAACCTACTTGACCTTCCTTAAGAGATAATCAGCTTGACCTTCCTTAAGAAATAACCAGCTTGACCTTCCTTAAGATATAACCAGCTTGACC
This sequence comes from Cherax destructor, assembly GCA_009830355.1. Classification (NCBI taxonomy): domain Eukaryota; kingdom Metazoa; phylum Arthropoda; class Malacostraca; order Decapoda; family Parastacidae; genus Cherax; species Cherax destructor. The sequence goes on along the minus strand of WNWK01028540.1, from coordinate 11,040 downwards.
CCTCTTCCTTAAGAGATAACCATCTTGACCTTTCTTAAGAGATAGCCAGCTTGACCTTTCTTAAGAGATAACCAGCTTGACCTTCCTTAAGAGATAACCAGCTTGACCTTCCGTAAGAGATAACCAGCTTGACCCTCCTTAAGAGATAACAGCTTGACCTTCCTTAAGAGATAACCAGCTTGACATTCCTTAAGAGATAACCAGCTTGACATTCCTTAAGAGATAACCAGCTTGACATTCCTTAAGAGATAACAGCTTGACCTTTCTTAAGAGATAACCAGTTTGACCTTCCTTAAGAGATAACCAGCTAGACATTCCTTAAGAGATAACAGCTTGACCTTTCTTAAGAGATAACCAGTTTGACCTTCCTTAAGAGATAACCAGCTTGACATTCCTTAAGAGATAACCGGCTTGACCTTTTTTAAGACATAACCGGCTTGACCTTCCTTAAGAGATAACCAGCTAGACATTCCTTAAGAGATAACAGCTTGACCTTCCTTAAGATATAACCAGTTTGACCTTCCTTAAGAAATAACAGCTTGACCTTCCTTAAGAGATAACCAGCTTGACTTTCTCCAAAAGATAACCTCTTAATATCTTTTAGAAAATAGCTGAACTTTCTCTAAAATACAGCAATATCCACACTTCTCGTTACTCAATTAGAAATATGGCAAAATATATCATGCCCTTATAGTTCTTCTGGATATCATGAGAAGAAATGTTTGAAAATCATGGTTGGATATCATGCCGGAAAATCATCCTTGTATACCATGTCTTGCTATCCTCAGCCACAGCTGGAAGCAGACATCAGCTGAGTGAAGGCAACATGGACCAGCTGTCAGCGTGTTGGCGAAGCTGACCAACAACACCTGAAGAATCTGTCACTGTCAACGATGTCACAAGTTAATCAACACTCCGTGTGTGTGTGTGTGTGTGTGTTGTGTGTGTGTGTGTGTGTGTGTGTGTGTGTGCGTGTGTGTGTGTGTGTGTGTACTCACCTATATGTGGTTGGAGGGGTCGATTCATAGTTCCTGTGACATTACAGTGTCAATGGTTCAGACGACAAGACATCGTCTTGCCTTGAAATATTATTGAGTTTTGAGAACATGTAGGCGAGTACAAATAAGAAGCGCGTCTTTCTCGTACTCAGCAGACGGAGGATCGAACCTGCACTCACATAGGTTTAACGCTTATCATGAATTAGAACTGGTATTCATATGTTATAATTGGTTTATTTGGGTTAATTAATGAGACCCTAACCTAACTTCACCTAGCCTAACCTAACCTAACTAACATATGAAGAGAAACTGGTTATTAGGTTCCCCTCGTCAGTACAATGAAGTGCTTGTCTGAAGTTTGTTCTCTCTTTTTCTTTCGAGTCTTAAAGAACGTCTCACCAGATCGGCTTCAACCCTTCAGCTCTGGTTCACTGTACACGGAAAAAGGTTCATGCAACTATTAGAGTGTAGAGGTACGATTTGATCAATGTTATGTAGTCCATTCCTAGATTGTGTTTCCGTGAGATAACCTGAGAAAGCCTCTTCTGCTCTGCCTCACACTTTGAACGCTGCTGTAGCCTGCTTAGAGGAGGTTGAGTTTCTTGCTGGGTTGTGTATTTATCATTCCGCTAATTTAAATTCTGAAAAGGTGTAGTGTTTATTCCGTGAAATATCTTGACTATGTCTCCTCTGAATGATTCAGTTGTTAATGGATGACACATCTTATGTAAAGTATGTTGGTCTTATAAACCCAGTGTATGTGTCACTGCCAGTGTATGTGTCACTGCCAATGTATGTGTCACTGCCAGTGTATGTGTCACTGCCAGTGTGTGTGTCACTGCCAGTGTATGTGTCGCTGCCAGTGTGTGTGTCACTGCCAGTGTATGTGTCACTGCCAGTGTATGTGTCACTGCCAATGTATGTGTCACTGCCAGTGTATGTGTCACTGCCAGTGTGTGTGTCACTGCCAGTGTATGTGTCCTGCCAGTGTGTGTCACTGCCAGTGTATGTGTCACTGCCACTGTGTGTGTCACTGCCAGTGTATGTGTCGCTGCCAGTGTATGTGTCGCTGCCAGTGTATGTGTCACTGCCAGTGTATGTGTCACTGCCAGTGTGTGTGTCACTGCCAGTGTATGTGTCGCTGCCAGTGTATGTGTCACTGCCAGTGTGTGTGTCGCTGCCAGTGTATGTGTCACTGCCAGTGTATGTGTCACTGCCAGTGTGTGTGTCGCTGCCAGTGTATGTGTCACTGCCAGTGTGTGTGTCACTGCCAGTGTGTGTGTCACTGCCAGTGTATGTGTCACTGCCAGTGTATGTGTCACTGCAAGTGTATGTGTCACTGCCAGTGTATGTGTCACTGCCAGTGTATGTGTCACTGCCAGTGTATGTGTCACTGCCAGTGTATGTGTCACTGCCAGTGTATGTGTCACTACCAGTGTGTGTGTCACTGCCAGTGTATGTGTCACTGCCAGTGTGTGTGTCACTGCCAGTGTATGTGTCACTGCCAGTGTATGTGTCACTGCCAGTGTGTGTGTCACTGCCAGTGTATGTGTCACTGCCAGTGTGTGTGTCACTGCCAGTGTGTGTGTCACTGCCAGTGTGTGTGTCACTGCCAGTGTATGTGTCACTGCCAGTGTGTGTGTCACTGCCATTGTATGTGTCGCTGCCAGTGTATGTGTCACTGCCAGTATATGTGTCACTGCCAGTGTATGTGTCACTGCCAGTGTATGTGTCGCTGCCAGTGTGTGTGTCACTGCCAGTGTATGTGTCACTGCAAGTGTATGTGTCACTGCCAGTGTATGTGTCACTGCCAGTGTATGTGTCACTGCCAGTGTATGTGTCACTGCCAGTGTATGTGTCAATGCCAGTGTGTGTGTCGCTGCCAGTGTATGTGTCACTGCCAGTGTGTGTGTCACTGCCAGTGTATGTGTCGCTGCCAGTGTGTGTGTCACTGCCAGTGTATGTGTCACTGCAAGTGTATGTGTCACTGCCAGTGTATGTGTCACTGCCAGTGTATGTGTCACTGCCAGTGTATGTGTCAATGCCAGTGTGTGTGTGTCGCTGCCAGTGTATGTGTCACTGCCAGTGTGTGTGTCACTGCCAGTGTGTGTGTCACTTCTAGTTTTCTAACACACTAAAATATTTAAATAGTTTGGAATCGTTGGATTCCAAGCAATAACTAGAGAATGGTTCTCATGGTCTTCTTCAAACTTTTATGACTTGTGTGTTTCCCTAAACAGAAGGTCATCGTTGTCACTGGGTTACTCAAGTTCCAATTTGCACATTTAGCTAAACATTCTGTGATCAGCTTCAAACAATTAATTAACGAGAAGGACGACACCATATAAGTTTAGGCTGTACAAGTAAAAAAAAAATTATTTACTAAAAGTTTTAATAAAATTTGGATTCGTTTTACTCCGATCATTACCTGAGGAATGGATCGTCCGCTCTGCTTAAAACTTTCAACATTCAATCTAGGGTAAGTTTTATTTTTTAATGAACTTTGTAGTCTCTAAATTGCTAATTTTATGGTTAAAAAAAAGACTACAAGGAGAAAAATATTTGTATCTCTCCTTGAAGACTTTTGAATATTCCACTTGTCCTTCCACACCATCGTTTATAAATACGAAGTTCACATTGATGTGAGATTCTTTGTTTTCAAATTATAACTCTACGGGAACCGCCCACTGTGTTTCACTGTGTACTACTCGGCTGAACACGAATACATTTACAAGTATACACACGGACAAGCATGTGCTTCATATGCACACACATATACATACAAATATACTTGCAAACATATGCATGCATATATACATCTACCTGGACTCTACCTGTAAAGTGTTCCGAGGGTGAACGACCCCGAGGCCGAGTCCATGACCAGAGCTGTTTTTGCTGGTCGCACGCAGTCCATCGTACGAACCAGAGCCCTGCCGATCTGGAAATATCCAGAGTCTATTGGTAATATTTCTTATGTATGATGGGAGGCTGATGAATAATCAGCCTCCCATAAAGAGGATCATGATTGGCTTGCCTTCCCTTGCTTTAAATATTCTTATTATCCATCCTATCATTTTCCTCACGACTGTAATAGTGACACTGTGTTGATCTTTAACAGTGAGGCCCTATGACTTTATCACTCCTAACTCCTTCACGTTAGTTCTTTTCTCTATTGTGTGATTAGAATTAGTTTTATATTTCGTTCCAGCTTTTAATTCTTCAAGTTTTTCTTAACGTAGTAAATTAAATTTGTCATCATTGAACATCATATTGTTTTCTGTGGCCCACTTGACTTTAGTTTACGCCCGTTATGAGATTTACTGTGTCCTCAGTGGATGACATTCTCATGCACAGACGGTACTGACCTAGAAAACCATCTACAGATGGTCTACAGGTGGTCTATAGGTGGACATGTATCAACAATGGGATTTAGGAAGCTGTGATATATTCAGATAATCTGAGTTAACTAAGAAAAGGATGTCTCAATCCCTCGTCATCGGGATGACTTGATACAAGTAATGGGCTTTTATTAGAGAGTTTTAATTCCTTGGATCAAGGCATGTGATGTGGTTCTGAAACGCTACTGAAATTTACACTTCCTCAGTCACCTTAATTTTTTCCCCATGAAAGGAATCACAAACTCTTTGAGTCGAGGAAACAAAACATGATGTAAATAATACAATTTTGATGCATCGATGATAGTGGTCAACGAGGGACTGAAACTCTCGAGGCTTCTTCAGTCACTACCATGTGGCTCACTTGTGATTTTTTTTTTTTTTTTTTGACACGATGGCCCGAGCTGTTGCCGGGTCACTGTTCTCTCCCATCCCATCGCGTACAAATTATTATTGTTATTATTAATACAGTTATTCATAATTTTTAACTTTATTTTATGTTCCCTGGTGAGTACTAAACCGCTACTAGTGCAACATTTGGGAATCTTTATTGAGCAAACGTTTCACCACACTGTGGCTTCATCAGTTAAATAAAAGAAAGAACGGTAGAATAAGAGGAGAAATTTGAGGTAATCAGTCTCTCAGCCTGAAATCGATGTGTTCAGTCTATCAGTCTTGAAAGTACGTTCTTAATTCACCGTTCTTATTTCAGACCATAATTTGCCTCATAGACTCTTCATAGCTATCAACATCTTACTTCTTATTCAATACATTCGTAATGGAAGCCAAGTCTGACATGTGCATTTCAAAACATATAACTGTACCAAAACCCTGGTGCTCTACACATAAGTGTTGTCCACATGTGTGTTTCAGAGTATGTGCTTGATGCACCTGTGTACTTCCCTTTCTAAATTCAACCTATTCTTTGTTATTACAGTTTTGTCTGTCTTTTCCATCACTCCTTCAGTCATAATTTTGACTCGTGTTTACAAGGAATAATCAGTAGACTTATTCCACTATAGTTATTACTCTCAATAATGTTCTCTTTTTTTCTATACAGAGAAACTCCGCCAATGGTCACTGTTAAATCTTGTGTATCTTCTCTTCTCTTCTCTTTATAAGTACAATAAACAAAGTTATCAACTTTTCCTGTACTTTATTTCAGCTGCTTTACACATTTCAACTTTAATAATATTAATCCATACTAAGTTTCCCACTTTTAACCTGCTGGCTACGTCACTCATTTTTTTCATATTTGTTTCCTTTACATTTGCTTCCTTCATTGTCATATCTCATATTCTCTCGTTCATGATCCTATCATATTCACTTCTTTCATAATAATTACCTTCAAATTCACTTCCGTAATACTCATTGCCTTCATGCTCGCTTCCTTCTTACTTAATTCTTTCAAGCTCTCCTCTGGTCCATCACTCCTCACTGATTTCATTATTGCCTTGTCCCAAACAGGAAATTTCAGAGTGCATTTCTTCATCTCCAGTCTGTAATTCCTCTAATTATTCTCTCCATCTCTCTGGAAACTCTTCTTCCTCAAGAGGACGGGTGGTGAGGTAGAAACAATGAAGATCCAGGAGACTCTTCTGGAAACATCGAACCCATTCTCCGTCCTACCCGATGAATGTGAGTCGACTACTAGGATCATCACCACGAACGACACCAAGGAAGGTAAGAACATTGTTCTTGTTGGGGATAGTCAGGTTAGGGCCTTCTGCTTGAAAGATAGAAGTAGGAGACAGAGGGTTTGCTTTCCTGGGGCTGGGATGGAGGATATTGTTAGCCGTCTGGACGACATCATGAAAGGAAATGGGATCAATCCTATTATCTGTCTCAGTGCTGGAGGCAACGATGTTGGCAGACGTAGGAGTGAGGACCTGACTAGCAGGTATAGGTCAGCAATAGACATAATTAGGAAGAAGGGTGAGAACCCTGTCATATGTGGTATTTTGCCAAGAAGAAGAGTTGGAAATGAATGGTTGTCCAGGGAAATTGGTGTCAATTGCTGGCTGGACAAATACTGTAAGGAAAATGCAGTAACACTCATTGACAACTGGGACCTCTTCTATGGCAGAAATGACATGTATGCCAGGGATGGGGTTCACTTATCTAGGTCTGGGGTGGGGGCACTGGCAACTGCAGTGGAGGGAGCTGTTAGGGATTTAAACTAGAAAAAGTTAGTGGTAAGGGTTATGGGGTGAAAACAGTGAAGTCCCAGAGTAGTAATATTATGAATTCTAGGGAAACTAGTAATAGGCAGAATAAGGTGGATATTGGAAAGCCAGTGCCAATAGGTGACACAGACAGTAATAGGTATAGTGGAAAAACAGAAATGAGCAGGAAGGGTAAAGAGAAAGGAGGGTCTTTGAATGTATATTACACCAATAGTCGTAGTGCTTGGAATAAAATTGACGAGTTGAGATTAGTTGCTAGTACGGGTAATATTGATGTTTTTGCAATAACTGAGACATGGTTTAATATGAAAAATCGGGACATGCCTGCTGAATGTCACATCCAGGGTTTTAAATTGTTCTAAGTAGACAGAAGTATCGGGAAGGGGGTGGGGTGGCACTCTATGTCCGTGATCATTTAAATTGTTGCATAAAAACGGGTATAAAGTCTGAAATAATACATACAGAGTCTGTCTGGATAGAATTTTCAGAGGGGTGTGAAAAATTTATTTTAGGCGTGATATACCGTCTTCCAGACTTAGATAGGGAACAAGGGAGACTACTTTGGGAGGAAATTGTTAAGGCCACAAGGCACGATAACATAGTAATTCTATGGGATTTTAACTTTAGTCAAATTGATTGGAATTTCTTGACAGGGAATTTAGAATCTAACGACTTTTAGAAGTAGTTCAGGATTGTTTTTTGAAGCAGTTTGTAACAGAACCTACAAGGGGAAATAACCGACTTGATTTGGTTCTTGCAAACAAGGAAACCCTTGTTATTAATTTAGAAATTACAGAGGAACTCGGCACAAGCGACCACAAATCATTTACCTTTAACATTGAGTGGATGTTTGATAGTAGGGATAATTCAGTAACGGTCCCATATTTTCGTTTAGCAGATTACAATGGGCTTAGAGAACACCTATTACCTGTGGACTGGGGTAACGAAGAGAGCTATCAATATGACAGTTTTCTGAACACTATACAGGCTGCCCAAAGAACATTTATCCCTTATAAAGAAATTAGATCAAGTAGAAATGACCCAAAATGGATGAATAATAGGCTCAAATATCTTTTAGGGCAGAAGAAAGGAATTTATAGGCTCATAAAAGGAGGTGAGGGTCATCTTATAAATCAGTATACTGACATTAAGAGGGACGTTAAAAAGGGGATAAGAAAAGCTAAACGGGACTATGAAATTAAAGTTGCTAGGGATTCAAAAACTAACCCAAAAAGTTTTTTCCAAGTTTATAGAACAAAAGTTAGAGATAAGATAGTCTCCTTAAAAATAACTCTGGGCATCTTACTGACATGGAGAATGATATGTGCTCTATTTTTAATAATTATTTTCTCTTGGTTTTCACACAGGAAGACATTAATAATATCCCAGTAATTAATTTTTATAGTGTCCCTGAAGAAGATACATTATGTAATATGACAGTCACTAGCGAAATGGTTATGAAACAAGTAGACCGACTGAAACAAAATAAATCGCCGGGTCCTGATGAGCTTTTTGCAAGGGTTCTTAAGGAATGCAAAATTGAACTCTGTGAATCATTAAGTAACATTTTTAATTTATCTCTTCAAACAGGTGTAGTGTCTGATTTGTGGAAGATGGCTAATGTAATTCCTATTTTTAAAGCAGGGGACAAGTCACTACCGTCAAATTACAGCCCAATAAGCCTAACCTCAATTGTAGGCAAATTGCTAGAATCAATTATAGCTGATATTATAAGAAACCATCTGGATAAACATAATTTGATTAATGATACTCAGCATGGATTCACGAGGGGCCGTTCCTGCCTAACTAATTTATTAACTTTCTTCGGTAAAGCTTTTGAGGCTGTTGATCACGATAAAGAATTCGATATTGTTTATTTAGACTTTAGAAAGTCTTTTGATAGAGTACCGCACCAGAGACTGTTAAGGAAAGTGGCAGCTCATGGAATTGGGGAAAAAGTG
>WNWK01028539.1:0-25273 GCA_009830355.1 Cherax destructor | reverse complement strand
GTACACGTCACCACTGAGCTAAGTACACGTCACCACTGAGCTAAGTACACGTCACCACTGAGCTAAGTACACGTCAACACTGAGCTAAGTACACGTCACCACTGAGCTAAGTACACGTCACCACTGAGCTAAGTACACGTCAGCACTAGCTAAGTACACGTCACCACGTCTGTAATGTTGAGATACAATCCCTGGACCCATTATGTAGCTCTGTAATCTTGAGGTACAGTCCCTGGACCCATTATGTACCTCTGCAATGTTGAGGTACAGTCCCTGGACCCATTATGTTGTTCTGTAATGTTGAGGTACAGTCACTGGACCCATTATGTAGCTCTGTAATGTTGAGGTACAGTCCCTAGACCCATTATGTTGCTCTGTAATGTTGAGGTACAGTACCTGGACCCATTACATTGCCCTGTAATGTTGAGGTACAGTCCCTGGACCCATTATGTAGCTCTGTAATGTTGAGGTACAGTCCCTAGACACATTATGTACCTCTGTAATGTTGAGGTACAGTCCCTGGACCCATTATGTAGCTCTGTAATGTTGAGGTACAGTCCCTGGACCCATTATGTTCCTCTGTAATGTTGAGGTACAGTCCCTGGACCCATTATGTACCTCTGTAATGTTGAGGTACAGTCCCTGGATCCATTATGTTGCTCTGAAATGTTGAGGTACAGTCCCTAGACCAATTATGTACCTCGATAATGTTGAGATACAGTCTCTGGACCCATTATGTACCTTTGTAATGTTGAGGTAGAGTCCCTGGATCCATTATGTTGCTCTGTATTGTTGAGGTACAGTCCCTGGACCCATTATGTTGCTCTGTAATGTTGAGGTACAATCCCTGGACCCATTATGTACCTATGTAATGTTGAGGTACAGTCCCTGGACCCATTATGTAGCTCTGTAATGTTGAGGTACAGTCCCTGGACCCATTATGTAGCTCTATAATGTTGAGGTACAGTCCCTGGACCCATTATGTTGTTCTGTAATGTTAAGGTACATTCCCTGGACACATTATGTTGTTCTGTAATGTTGAGGTACAGTCCCTGGACCCATTGTGTACCTCTGTAATATTGATGTAAAGTCCTTGGACCCATTGTGTACTTATGTAATGTTGAGGTACAGTCACTGGACCCATTATGTTGCTCTGTAATGTTGAGGTACAGTCCCTGGACCCATTATGTACCTCTGTAATATTGACTTACAGTCCCTGGACCCATTATGTACCTCTGTAATGTTGAGGCACAGTCCCTGGGCCCACTATGTAGCTCTGTAATGTTGAGGTACAGTCTCTGGCCCCATTATGTAGCTCTGTAATGTTGAGGTACAGTCCCTGGACACATTATGTACCTCTGTAATGTTGTGGTACAGTCCCTGGACCCATTATGTACCTCTGTAATGTTGATGTACAGTCCCTGGACCCATTATGTTGCTCTGTAATGTTGAGATACAGTCCCTGGACCCATTATGTAGCTCTATAATGTTGAGGTACAGTCCCTGGACCCATTATGTAGCTCTATAATGTTGAGGTACAGTCCCTGGACCTATTTTGTTGTTCTGTAATGTTGAGGTACAGTCCCTTGACCCATTATGTTGTTCTGTAATGTTGAGGTGCAGTCCCTGGACCCATTATGTACCTCTGTAATGTTGAGGTACAGTCCCTGGGCCCATTATGTAGCTCTTTAATGTTGAGATACAGTCCCTGGACCCATTATGTACCTCTGTAATGTTGAGGTACAGTCCCTGGACCCATTATGTTTCTCTGTAAGTTGAGGTACATACCCATGGTGATAGTAACACCATGGGTATGGTGTCACTACCACCCACACCATGGGTATTATGTCACTACCACCCACACCATCGATATGGTGTCACTACCACCCACACTATGGGTATGATGTCACCACCACCCACACCATGGGTATGGTGTCACTACCACCCACACCATGGGTATGATGTTACTACTACCCACACCATTAGTATGGTGTCACTACCACTCACACCATGGGTATGAAGTCACTACCACCCCACCATGGGTATGGTGTCACTACCACCCACACCATGGGTATGATGTCACTACTACCCACACCATTAGTATGGTGTCACTACCACCCACACCATGGGTATGAAGTCACTACCACCCCACCATGGGTATGGTGTCACTACCACCCCACCATGGGTATGGTGTCACTACCACCCACACCATGGGTATGATGTCAGTCAGAGGATCTCACCTTCAAGGACCATAACAAAGTAGCAATTGCATCTGCTCGAAAAATGACAGGATGGATAATGAGAACCTTCAAAACCAGGGATGCCAAGCCCATGTTGACACTTTACATATCGCTTGTTCTATCTAGGCTAGAATATTGCTGCACACTAACTGCACCTTTCAAGGCGGGTGAAATTGCTGACCTTGAAAATGTGCAGAGAACCTTCACGGCACGCATAAGTGCGATAAACCACCTCAACTACTGGGAACGCTTGAAGTTCCTAAACCTGTACTCTCTAGAACGCAGGCGGGAGAGATACATTATTATATACACATGGAAAATTCTCAAGGGCTTAGTACCAAACTTGCACACAAAAATCACTCCCTACGAAAGCAAAAGACTCGGCAGGCGATGTAACATCCCCCCAATGAAGAGCAGGGGTGCCACTAGCACGTTGAGGGACAACACAATAAGTGTCAGGGGCCCAAGACTGTTCAACTGCCTCCCAGCATACATAAGGAGGATTACCAACAAGCCCCTGGCTGTCTTCAAGCAGGCACTGGACTGGCACCTGAAGTCGGTACCTGATCAGCCGGGCTGTGGTTCGTACGTTGGACTGCGTGCAGCCAGCAGTATCAGCCTGGTTGATCAGGCTCTGGTCCCACAGGAGGCCTGGTCACAGACCGGGCCGCGGGGGCGTTGACCCCTGAAATTCTCTCCAGGTAGACTCCAGGTAGACTACCCACACCATGGGTATGATGTCACTACCACCCACACCATGGGTATGGTGTCACTACCACCCACACCATGGGTATGGTGTCACTACTACCCACACCATGGGTATGATGTCACTACTACCCACACCATGGGTATGATGTCACTACTACCCACACCATGGGTATGAAGTCACTACCACCCACACCATGGGTATGGTGTCACTACCACCCACACAATGGGTATGATGTCACTACTACCCACACCATGGGTATGATGTCACTACCACCCCACCATGGGTATGATGTCACTACCACCCCACCATGGGTATGATGTCACTACCACCCCACCATGGGTATGATGTCACCACCACCTACACCATGGGTATGGTGTCACTACCACCCACACAATGGGTATGATGTCACTACTACCTACACCATGGGTATGATGTCACTACCCCCTCACCACGGGTATAATGTCACTACCACCCCACCATGGATATGATGTCACTACCACCTTACCATGGGTATGATGTCACCACCACACACACCATAGGTATGTGTCATTACCACCCACACCATGGGTATGATGTCATTACCACCCCACCATGGGTATGATGTCACTACCACCCCACCATGGGTATGATGTCACTACCACCCCACCATGGGTATGATGTCACTACTACCACACCATGGGTATGATGTCATTACCACCCCACCATGGGTATGATGTCACTACCACTCCACCATGGGTATGATGTCACTACCACTCCACCATGGGTATGATGTCACTACCACCCCACCATGGGTATGATGTCACTACCACCCACCATGGGTATGATGTCACTACCACCCCACCATGGGTGTGATGTCACTACCACCCCACCATGGGTATGGTGTCACTCCCACCCCACCATGGGTATGATGTCACTACCACCCACCATGGTATGATGTCACTACCACCCATACCTAATGGGTATGATGTCACTACCACCCCACCATGGGTATGATGTCACTACCACCCCACCATGGGTATGATGTCACTACCACCCCACATATGGTATGATGTCACTACCACCCCACCATGGGTATGATGTCACTACCACCCCACCATGGGTATGATGTCACTACCACCCCACCATGGTATGATGTCACTACCACCCCACCATGGGTATGATGTCACTACCACCCACCATGGGTATGATGTCACTACCACCCCACCATGGGTATGATGTCACTACCACCCACCATGGGTATGATGTCACTACCACCCCACCATGGGTATGATGTCACTACCACCCCACCATGGGTATGGTGTCACTCCCACCCCACCATGGGTATGATGTCACTACCACCCCAACATTGGTATGATGTCACTACCATCCCACCATATGTATGTGTCACTACCACCCACCATGGGTATGATGTCACTACCACCCCACCATGGGTATGATGTCACTACCACCCACCATGTATGATGTCACTACCACCCCACCATGGGTATGATGTCACTACCAACATGGGTATGAGTCACTCCACCCCACCATGGGTATGATGTCACTACCACCCCACCATGGTATGATGTCACTACCACCCCACCATGGGTATGATGTCACTACCACCCCACCATGGGTATGTGTCACTACACCCCACCATGGTATGATGTCACTACCACCCCACCATGGTATGATGTCACTACCACCACATATGTATGGTGCTACAATGAGTATAATGTCATTATGCTAACTAGAGTATGATGCATGCTACCCCAATAGTAATCATGTATTACTACCATCCAATACATGTAGTACTACGAGTATAACACATATGTACTGAGTATATACATGTAGTGTCTACACATGTATCATGTAGTAGCATACGTATGTATATGTATATGCTAGTGAGTTAATACATGTAGAGCATGTGAGTATTAATCTGTATAAGCTACTGAGTAAAATACATGTATACTACGAGTATATATACATGACTACGTGATATGTAATACATAGTCTACTGTATTAATACATGTATGTAGCTACGAGTATTAATCATGTATGTAGCTACGTGAGTATAATACTGTAGGTAGCTACGTAGTATTAATACATGTAGCTACGTGAGTATTAATATGTATGTAGCTACTGAGTATTAATACTGTATGTAGCTACAGTGAGTATTAATACTGTAGTAGCTACGAGAGTATTAATACTGTATGTAGCTACGTGGATAATACTTATGTAGCTACGTAGTATTAATACATGTAGTCTACGAATATTAATACATGTATGTAGCTACGGAGTATTAATACATGTAGCTATAGTGAATAATAATACATGTATGGTAGATATACTACACGTGAGTATTAATACATGTATGTAGCTACGTGAGTATTAATACATGTATGTAGCTACGTGAGTATTAATACTGTATGTAGCTACGTGAGTATTAATACATGTATGTAGCTACGTGAGTATTAATACATGTATGTAGCTACGAGTATTAATACATGTAGCTACGTGAATATTAATACATGTATGTAGCTACGAGAGTATTAATACATGTATGTAGCTACGTGAGTATTAATACATGTAGCTACTGTGAAATAATACATGTAGTAGTACGAGAGTATTAATACTGTATGTAGCTACGTGAGTATTAATACTGTAGGTAGCTACGTGAGTATTAATACTGTATGTAGCTACGTGAGTATTAATACTGTATGTAGCTACGTGAGTATTAATACTGTATGTAGCTACGTGAGTATTAATACTGTATGTAGCTACGAGATTATTAATACATGTAGCTACGAGAGTATTAATACATGTAGCTACGAGAATATTAATACATGTAGCTACGAGAATATTAATACATGTAGCTACGAGTAATTAATACTGTAGCTACGGAGTATTAATACATGTAGCTAGAGAGTATTAATACTGTAGCTACGAGAGTATTAATACATGTAGCTACGAGAGTATTAATACATGTAGCTACGAGAGTATTAATACATGTAGCTACGAGAGTATTAATACATGTAGCTACGAGAGTATTAATACATGTAGCTACGAGAGTATTAATACATGTAGCTACGAGTATTATACATGTAGCTAGATAATACATGTAGCTACGAGAGTATTAATACATGTAGCTACGAGAGTATTAATACATGTAGCTACGAGAGTATTAATACATGTAGCTACGAGAGTATTAATACATGTAGCTACGAGAGTATTAATACATGTAGCTACGAGAGTATTATATACTGTAGCTCATATAATACATGTAGCTACGAGTATATCATGTACTACGGAGTATTAATACATGTAGCTACGAGAGTAGTGTAGGATACATGTAGCTAGAGAGTATTAGATATGTAGCTGACTGAGCAGAGTTTAATACTGTATACGAGATAATACTGTAGGATATGATCGGAGAGTGATAAATGTGCTAGAGGGATGAATCGGATTCAGTAGCTGGAGAGTAATAGAGATATGATATTAAGATGTGAGTGAAGGATTAGTGAGGGGTAAAGATGTAGAGTTAATACATGTAGCTACGGAGTATTAAACATGTAGTAGGGATGAAGCGATGTAATACTGAGTGAAGGATGTAAGTATGAGGTGAAGGATATGAGTGGGGTGAATATGTGAGTGGGGTGAAGGATGTAGTGGGGTGAAGGAGTGAGTGGGGGTGAAGGATGTAGTAGGGTGAAGTATGTGAGTGGGGTGAAGGATGTAGGTGGGGTGAAGGATGTGAGTGTGAGGTGTGAAGGATGGAGTGGGGTGAAGGATGTAGAGTTGGGGTGAAGGATGTGAGTAAGGAGGGGGTGAAGGATGTGAGTGGGGGTGAAGGATGTGAGTGGGGTGAAGGATGTGAGTGGGGGTGAAGGATGTGAGTGGGGTGAAGATGTGAGTGGGGGTGAAGGATGTGAGTGGGGTGAAGGATTTGAGTGGGGTGAAGGATGTGAGTGGGGGTGAAGGATGTGAGTGGGGTGAAGGATGTGAGTTGGGGTGAAGGATGTGAGTGGGGGTGAAGGATGTGAGTGGGGGTGAAGGATGTGAGTGGGGTGAAGGATGGTGAGTGGGGGTGAAGGATGTGAGTAGGGGTGAAGGATGTGAGTGGGGTGAAGGATGTGAGTGGGGTGAAGGATGTGAGTGGGGGTGAAGGATGTGAGTGGGGTGAAGGATGTGAGTGGGGTGAAGGATGTGAGTGGGGGTGAAGGATGTGAGTGGGGGTGAAGGATGTGAGTGGGAGTGAAGGATGTGAGTGGGGTGAAGGATGTGAGTTGGGGTGAAGGATGTGAGTGGGGTGAAGGATGTGAGTGGGGTGAAGGATGTGAGTGGGGTGAAGGATGTGAGTGGGGTGAAGGATGTGAGTGGGGTGAAGGATGTGAGTGGGGTGAAGGATGTGAGTGGGGGTGAAGGATGTGAGTGGGGTGAAGGATGTGAGTGGGGGTGAAGGATGTGAGTGGGGGTGAAGGATGTGAGTGGGAGTGAAGGATGTGAGTGGGGGTGAAGGATGTGATGGGGGTGAAGGATGTGAGTGGGGGTGAAGGATGTGAGTGGGGTGAAGGATGTGAGTGGGGTGAAGGATGTGAGGTGGGGTGAAGGATGTGAGTGGGAGTGAAGGATGTGAGTGGGGTTAAGAATGTAGTGGAGTGAAGGATGTGAGTGGGGGTGAAGGATGTGAGTGGGGGTGAAGGATGGGAGTAGGGGTGAAGGATGTAAGTGGGGGTGAAGGATGGGAGTAGGGGTGAAGGATGTAAGTGGGGGTGAGGGGTGTGAGTGGGGGTGAAGGATGTGAGGGGGGGTGAAGGATGTGAGTGGGGGTGAGGGGTGTGAGTAGGGGTGTTACTACAAGTGGGGTAACTGGGGCAGGAGAATAGAAGGGTTAGGTAGAATGATGGTTGAGGGACGAGTAGTGAAGTAAAGCAAAGCACTGTGTCATAGCACTGTGTCATAGCACTGTGTCATAGCACTGTGTCATAGCAATGTCATAGCATTGTGTCATAGCTCTGTGCCATAGCACTGTGTCTTAGCACTGTGTCATAGCACTGTGTCATAGCACTGTGTCATAGTACTGTGTCATAGCACTGTCATAGTACTGTGTCATAGCTCTGTGTCATAGCACTGTGTCATAACACTGTGTCATTGCACTGTTTCATAACACTGTGTCATAGCACTGTGTCATATCACTGTGTCATAGCACTGTGCCATAGCACTGTGTCATAGCACTGTGTCATAGCACTGTGTCATAGCACTGTGTCATAGCACTGTGTCATAGCACTGTGTCATAGCACTGTGTCATAGCACTTTGTCATAGATCTGTGTCATAGCACTGTGTCATAGCACTGTCATAGTACTGTGTCATAGCTCTGTGTCATAGCACTGTGTCATAGCACTGTGTCATAGCACTGTGTCATAGCACTGTGTCATAGCACTGTGTCATAACACTGTGTCATTGCACTGTTTCATAACACTGTGTCATAGCACTGTGCCATAGCACTGTGTCATAGCACTGTGCAATAGCACTGTGTCATAGCACTGTGTCATAGCACTGTGTCATAGCACTGTGTCATAGCACTTTGTCATAGATCTGTGTCATAGCACTGTGTCATAGCACTGTGTCATAGCACTGTGCCATAGCACTGTGTCATAGCACTGTGTCATAACACTGTGTCATAGATCTGTGTCATAGCACTGTGTCATAGCACTGTGTCATAGCACTGTGCCATAGCTCTGTGTCATAGCACTGTGTCATAGCACTGTCTCATAGCATTGTCTCATAACACTGTGTCATCGCTCTGTGTCATAGCACTGTGTCATAGCACTGTGTCATAGCACTGTGTCATAGCACTGTGTCATAGCTCTGTGTCGTAGCACTGTGTCATAGCTCTGTGTCATAGCACTGTCATAGCACTGTGTCATAGCACTGTGTCATAGCACTGTGTCATAGCTTTGTGTCATAGCACTGTGTCATAGCACTGTGTCATAGCACTGTGTCATAGCACTGTCATAGCACTGTGTCTTAGCACTGTGTCATAGCACTGTGTCATAGCTCTGTGTCATAGCACTGTGTCATAGCACTGTGTCATAGCACTGTGTCATAGCACTGATAGGATGGGTAACGATAACCTTCAAAACAAGATTTAGATTTTGCCACCGATGTGGCTAGTTTATTGTGCACCCCATATCCATCCTGTGGACGGTAGCGCAAGAGCATATGGATACACAAAAGGCCTAGGCACTAGGCCCCAAAGGGGTTAACAATTGTACATTTGGGTTTATATCTACATTTCAATTATCTGTTACAAGCAATTTTAGGAAATTTGCTTAGTACCATTGGTATCTTATTTCATGAATAAGATATCTTGACATGTCACATAGGTTATTATACTGTCTATCTCTATATTCCTCAATAAGTGCACAATTAAGCACATAGTTTTCAAGACAGTGACCATATGCCTGATCACATAATTTGCATTTAGTTTGATCATCATCTGTGTCTCACAAACTGTCAGAAGTACCTGTAGCCAAGCCTAAGCCTGGCCACTACAACATCAGTCAGTCTGTTCACATTGCAAGTTGCTCCACAAACATGCCCAAACAAGGGATGCCAAGCCAATGATGATCCTCTTTAAGTCCCTTGTTCTCTCTACGCTGGAATACTGCTGTACACTAACAACCACTTTCACTGCATGTATAAGTACAATAAAGCACCTCAGTTACTGGGACCAAATGAAGTCCCTTGACGTGTATTCCTTGGAATGCAGGCGAGAAAAATACATCATAATTTACAACAGGAAAATCCTAAAGGGACTAGTCCCAAATCTGCACACAGGAATCACTCCCTACGAAAGCAAAAGACTCGGCAGACGGTGCAATATACCCTCTATGAAAAGCAGCTATGCCGTGAGTACAGTGAGAGAAAACACTAAGCTTCAGGGGCCCAATAATGTTCAACTGCCCCCATCATATATAAGGGGGGATTAAAAATAGACCCCAGGCTGTCTTCAAGAGGGAACTAGAAAGATAACCTAAAACCAGTACCTGATTAATCAGGCCCTGATTCACCGTGAGGCCTGGTTATTAAACCACAGAAACATCAGAACGGCCTTCATAGAAAACCTGACAGCATTATATAACAGATGGGAAAATAAAAGGACTGGACCAGATAGTGCTATCGCCCCTGGTGCAGGTACTGTCCTGGTAGACAGTAACTGTAAGAATACAGAAATGAAAGTTGGTGACCCGAAGAAAGACATGAGCTCTAGTGCTGGGGAAACAGATGAAAACAAAGATGCGCAAAACCCAAAGTTACAAACTAGCAATACCACTGGAGATAGTAAACAAGGGGATGCCCCAAAGAATAGTGAAGATAAGATACCAGAAAATGCTGGTGAAGGCACCATTGTTAGTACAAGTGCTGAAGATAGTAAAGAGACAGAAAAACATGCACAAGTAGGGAATGCAGCAACGAGAAAACAAAGGCAAACAAATCAAACCTATGGAAATTCTGTGTCATAGGTATCTGCAGGCATGGAATATCTGGAAAAACGGATGGGAAGTGCAACTTAACCATCCCAGAAAATACCGTTCCCATATGACAGAAGGGGAATGCAACCTTTCTTCCTGTAAGTTTTCCCTACCTGAAATGTGTCGCTCTTCAGTTCAGGAAAGACAGTGATATAACTTATATTGCCAGGCACACCACCTTTAAGGGGACAAGAAGACACAGAACATCCAGACCATGGGAAAACCTGGGTAGCCACAGCCACTCCAGAGAGAGAAGCTTTTTAGTGCCAGGAAGGAAAAAAAGCTTGCAGGAAATGACAGGAATCGTACACCAATTTAAATCTTTTCTGGAGAGGAGTCACAGTTAGTGGACTCCACTTCAAAACAACATATATTAGTGCAAGGAAAAAAAAAAGCCTTCCCACCACTTGAGGTTTGCTCAAGGCAAATTCCCTTAAGGAAAAGGAGGAGATGTAAACTAGAAAGAGAGAGGCGCTCCCTATACAGGAGAAGGCAAAGAATAACAGAGCGGCTACAAGAGGCCAATATATCTGAAATACGTAGGGAGACACTGGTCAGAGAAATAGCAAACATCGAATTAAAACTAAAGGAATCTTACAGGAATCAAGAAATGCGGGAAGAACTAAAAGCCATAAATGAAATTGAAAGAAACCCAAAGTATTTCTTTTCTTATGCCAAAACAAAGTCAAGAACAACATCCAGTATTGGGCACCTACTAAAACGAGATGGGTCCTACACAGATGACAGCAAGGAAATGAGTGAGTTACTAAAGTCCCAGTATGACTCAGTTTTTAGCGAGCCGCTAACCAGACTGAAAGTTGAAGACCTAAATGAATTTTTTATGAGAGTGCCACAGAACCTGGTAGACGCAAGCCTATCTGACATTACCCTGACGCCACATGACTTTGAAAAGGCGACAAATGACATGCCCATGCACTCCGCCCCAGGCCATGACTCATGGAACTCAGTGTTCATCAAGAACTGCAAGCAGCCCCTATCACGTGCTTTTAACATCCTATGGAGAGGGAGCATAGACACTGGAGTCGTCCCGCAGTTACTAAAAACAACAGACATAGCCCCACTCCACAAAGGCGGCAGTAAAGCAATAGCAAAGAACTACAGACCAATATCGCTAACGTCCCATATCATAAAAATCTTTGAAAGGGTTTTAAGAAGCAAGCTCGCCACTCATCTAGATAACCATCAATTACACAACCCAGGGCAGCATGGATTTAGAGTAGGTCGCTCTTGTCTGTCCCAACTACTGGACCACTACGACAAGGTCCTGGATGCTCTAGAAGACAAACAGAATGCAGATGTTATATACACAGACTTTGCAAAAGCCTTTGATAAGTGTGATTATGGTGTAATAGCACACAAAATGCGTGATAAAGGAATAACAGGAAAAGTTGGTAGATGGATCTATAATTTCCTAACATGTAGAACACAAAGAGCAGTAGTCAACAGAGTAAAGTCTGAGGCACCTACTGTGAAAAGCTCTGTTCCACAAGGCACAGTAATTGCTCCCATCCTGTTCCTCATCCTTATATCGGACATTGACAGGGATATCAGCCACAGTGCCGTCTCTTCCTTTGCAGATGACACCCGAATCTGCATGACAGTGTTCACCATTGAAGACACTGCAAAACTCCAAGCAGACATCAACCAAATCTTTAAATGGGCTGCAGAAAATAATATGAAGTTCAATGATGAGAAATTTCAATTACTCCGATATGGAAAACGTGAGGAAATTAAAATCTCATCGGAGTATAAAACAAATTCCAACCACACGATAGAGCGAAAAACTAATGTCAAAGACCTGGGAGTGATCATGACAGAGGATCTCACCTTCAAGGACCATACCACTGTAGCAATCGCATCTGCCAGAAAAATGACAGGATGGATAATTAGAACCTTCAAAACCAGGGATGCCAAGCCCATGTTGACACTTTTCAGGTCGCTTGTTCTATCTAGGCTGGAATATTGCTGCACACTAACTGCACCTTTCAAGGCAGGTGAACCTTCACGGCACGCATAACTGCAATAAACCACCTCAATTACTGGGAACGCTTGAAGTTCCTAAACCTGTACTCCCTGGAATGCAGGCGGGAGAGATACATTATTATATACACATGGAAAATTCTCGAGGGCTTAGTACCAAACTTGCACACAAAAATCACTCCCTACGAAAGCAAAAGACTCGGCAGGCGATGTAACATCCCCCCAATGAAAAGCAGGGGTGCCACTAGCCCGTTGAGAGACAACACAATAAGTGTCAGGGGCCCAAGACTGTTCAACTGCCTCCCAGCATACATAAGGGGGATTACCAATAGACCCCAGGCTGTCTTCAAGCAGGCACTGGACAGGCACCTAAAGTCGGTGCCTGACCAGCCAGGCTGTGGTTCGTACGTTGGACTGCGTGCGGCCAGCAGTAACAGCCTGGTTGATCAGGCTCTGGTCCAACATGAGGCTTGGTCACAGACCGGGCCGCAGGGGCGTTGACCCCTGGAACTCTCTCCAGGTAAACTCCAGGTAAACCACATACCATCAATACGACATTCATCTTTCCAAATATACAAGGTCTAAATCCAGCAACGAACAACAAATTACATTTCATCCGTGGACTTACAGAGTCAAATGCAATGTTCACGATTTTCACAGAGACCCACATAAAGGATCACTTGGACAGTGAAATATGAGTCCTATACAGATGCGACAGAGTGAACAGGCAAAAGGTAAGGGGAAGGGGTGGTGGCCTATAAGTCACAGAGTCGCTGATATGCTCGGAACTACTAAACACCTCAGATGATGTTGATATTTTGGCAGTAAGCTCGAGAACCGAAACCTTGTCAATGTGGTTGTATACAAGCCTCCGGATGCAACGTCCCAACAATTCCAGGAAGGGCTTTTGAAAATCGACCACTGTCTGGAAAATATTCCAGCTCCTGCCCCAAACATCTTGTTCCTGGGGGATTTCAACCTAAGGCACCTAAAATGGAGGAATATAGCAAATAATGTTGTAGCAGAGATAACACCAGGAGGCAGCTCAGATGAAAACTCGCACACACACGAGCTTTTAAATCTCTGCACCAAATTCACCTTAAACCAGCAAATAATAGAGCCTACAAGATTGGAGAATACACTGGACCTCATCTTCACTAACAATGATGATCTGATACGAAATATTACCATATCAAAAACAATATACTCAAATCACAACATAATAGAGGTTCAGACATGTATGCGCGGGGCCCCAGACCAACAAAATGTGATCAGTCGCGAGGGAGCCTTCACCAAATTCAACTTCAGTAACAAAAACATAAGGTGGGACCAAGTAAACCAAGTCCTAAATGATATAAATTGGGAAGATAGCCTAAGCAACACAGACCCAAACCTATGTCTATAAAAATTTAACTCTGTGGCACTCGAGGTATGCTCAAGGCATATTCCTTTAAGAAAAAGGAAGAGAAGATGTAAACTAGAAAGAGAGAGGTGCTCCCTATACAGGCGAAGGTGAAGAATAACAGAGCGGCAAAAAGAGACCAATATATATGTAATACCAAGGGAGACACTGGTCAGATAAATAACAAACATCAAAACTAAAGGAATCTTACAGGAATCAAGAAACGCAGGAAGAACTAAAAGCCATAAATTAAATTGAAAGAAACCCAATCATTAGGATGACTGTGATCTCTGACATGACAGAAAAGAGCATTATTAGTGTTGGCAAGTCTCCCTAAGTCTGTCAGAAAGAGATTGGCCAGTTTCTCCAAAATACTGAAGAGGACAGGAGGAGCAAGAAATAGAGTAGACACCAGGAAAATCTATAGAGGGAGGGGAGGTATGAACTAGATTAGTGCGAAGAGTGTTAGTCTGGCGAAAGGTAAGTTTGATGTCTAAGGACTGGAGAGAGTTGTTGAGATTAGAGAGACAAGAGATGTAAGGAAGGCAGAGGACAGGAGAGTTCCCAGGAGTAGAGGGTTTAAGAGAGAAGAAAGTCCTAAACCCTCTACTCCTGGGAACTCTCCTGTCCTCTGCCTTCCTCATCTCTGGTCTCTCTAATCTCAACAACTCTCCGTTCCTTAGACATCAAACTTACCTTCGCAGACTAACACTCTTCGCACTAATCTAGTCATTCCCCCTCTATGAGATTCTCCTGGTGTCTACACTTTTCTTGTTCCTCCTGTCCTCTTCAGTACTTTGAGAAACTGGCGATCTCTTTTGAAGACTTAGGAGCACAAAAATAGTGTTAGGCTTGCCGACACTAATAATGCTCTTTTCTGTCATGTCAGAGATCACAGTCATCCTACTGATTGGTCTTCTGCTAAAACTGTCTACCCTACGTCCAACTTTCACAGTCGCCGTCTGGTTGAGTCCTCCCTTATACACAACTTTCCCTGTATGAATCTTAGCCCTGGCTTTGTCTCTGTAGATGCTTTCCTCTCCCATTACATTGTTAAATGCTCCAAACTTCAGAACACCCGTGACTTAACCTGATTCCTTCTATCTCTTCCCCCTTCTCCTCTTTCTTTTTTTCTCCACTGGGTTTTCTTTCTTTTATTTTGCCTTGTATTTGTCCTTCTTTATTTTATTTTCATTTTTTCCTCTGTGTTCTTGTCCTTACCGTATGCGGGCCGCAAGCTTCATTGTAGTGCTCCTTTCCTAGAATATGACTGACTCCACTACTACTACTACTTCCACTACCACTACTACTTCCACTACCACTACTACTTCCACTATTACCCCTCCACCACTTTCTTTTGCCCTTCCCTGTCTGCCTGCCTGCCTATATATAACCCCTTCCACCTGTCCTTTGTGTTAGTGTGATTTTGTAAATGGTCCAAGTCGGACCGAAACGTCGTCGTAAGCTCCTCTTTTCTATGTGCGGGTTGTGTGTATAGGACTGTAAACCTTGTACATGCACTTGAAGAAATAAAGATATTATTATTATTATTATTATTATTATTATTATTATTATTATTATTATTATTATTATTATTATTATTATTAAGGGTAGGAGAGGGCTGGCTAGGAGGGAGGGAGGGAGGGCAGGAGAGGGCAGAGGACTGGCTAGGAAGGAGATAAGGCAGGTGAGGGCAGGCTAGGAGGGAGGGCAGGCTGGGAGTGAGGGAGGAAGGGCAGGCTTCGGGTTAGGAGAGAGGGAGGGTTGGCAAGGAGGAAGGGAGGGCAGACTTGGAGGGAGGGAGAGCAGACTAGGAGGTTAAGGTTAAGGGGGTAGCGATAGTCACTCAGGCAAGTAACCATGTTTGGCTCCTGGGTAAACTGGTACACACATTATGTTACTGTGCCACACCTCTGTGTTGTGTGGTGGTGGTTGCTCTTGTGGTAGTGGTTGCTGATGCTGTTGTTGTGGTGGTGGTTGAAGCAGCTGTTGGTGCTGTTGTTGTGGTGGTGGTGGGGGTAATGGTGGTGGTTGTTGTTGTTGTGGTGGGGGTAATGGTGGTGGTTGTTGTGGTGGTGGTCAATAAACTATTGAGCTGCTCTAAACAGTGAGGTTCAA
Source organism: Cherax destructor (assembly GCA_009830355.1). NCBI lineage: Eukaryota > Metazoa > Arthropoda > Malacostraca > Decapoda > Parastacidae > Cherax > Cherax destructor. The sequence goes on along the minus strand of WNWK01028539.1, from coordinate 9,288 downwards.
TTTGCAGCCAGTACTGTTGTTGCTTTATGTGTAGACCAAACGAAATGTAAACTTTGCCAAATGGACTACTGGCACACCTTGAGTCATTATGTACTGGAATGCTCCAAAATTAATGAATTCAGAGACAACTCACTCAGATATGTTCAAGATACCTGATATACCTGGAGAGGATTTCGGGGTCAACGCCCCCACAGTCCGGTCTGCCAGGCCTCGTGGTACTCACCTAACTGTGGTTGCAGGGGTCGAGATTCAGCTCCTGGACCCGCCTTTTCACTGATCGCTACTGGGTCTTCTCTCTCCCTGCTCCATGAGCTTTATCATACCTCCTCTTAAAGCTATGTATGGTTCCTGCCTCCACTACATCGCTTGCTAGACTATTCCACTTCCTGACTACTCTATGACTGAAGAAATACTTCCTAACATCCCTTTGACTCATCTGAGTCTTCAGCTTCCAATTGTGACCCCTTGTTTCTGTGTCCCCTCTCTGGAACATCCTGTCTCTATCCACCTTGTCTATTCCATGCAGTATTTTGTATGTCGTTATCATGTCTCCCCTAGCCCTCCTGTCCTTCTGTGTTGTCAGGCCGATTTCCCTTAACCTTTCTTCTTAGCTCTGGAACTAATCTTTTTGCAAACCTTTGCACTTTCTCTAATTTATTGACGTGCTTGACCAGATGTGGGTTCCAAACTGGTGCTGCATACTCCAGTATGGGCCTGACGTACACGGTGTACAGTGTCTTGAACGATTCCTTATTAAGGTATCGGAACGCTATTCTCAGGTTTGCCAGGCACCCATATGCTGTAGCAGTTATCTGGTTGATGTGTGCTTCCGGAGACATGCTTGGTGTTATACTCACCCCAAGATCTTTCTCCTTGAGCGAGATTTGCAGTCTTTGGCCACCTAGCCTATACTCTGTCTGCGGTCTTCTTTGGCCTTCCCCTATCTTCATGACTTTGCATTTGGCGGGGTTAAATTCAAGAAGCCAGTTGCTGGACCAGGTGTCCAGCCTGTCTAGGTCTCTTTGAAGTCCTGCCTGATCCTCATCTGATTTAATTCTTCTCATTAACTTCATTAACTTCTCATCATCTGAGTCTATCCCTTCCGTCATGTCATTCACATATACCAAGAATAGCACTGGTCCTAGGACTGACCCCTGTGGGACCCCGCTTGCCACAGGCGCCCACGTACCATGACCCGTTGTTGTCTCCCTGTCAGGTATTCTCTGATCCATTGCAGTGCCCTTCTTGTTATACACGCCTTATCCTCTAGCTTCTTCACTAATCTCTTGTGAGGAACTGTGTCGAAGGCCTTCCTGCAGTTCAAGAAAATGCAATCAACCCACCCCTCTCTCTCGTGTCTTACTTCTGTTACTTTGTCATAGAACTCCAGAAGGTTTGTGACACAGGATTTGCCTTCCATGAATCCGTGCTGGTTGTCGTTTATAATCTTGTTCCGTTCAAGGTGCTCCACCATTCTCCTCCTGATAATCTTCTCCATGACTTTACACGCTATACACGTCAGTGACACTGGTCTATAGTGTAATGCCTCGGTTCTGTTTCCTTTCTTAAAAATGGGAACTACATTTGCCGTCTTCCATACCTCAGGTAGTTGGTGGATCAGGGTCTGATCAACCAGGCTGTTACTGTTGGACACACGTAAACCGACATAAGAACCACAGCCCAGCTGATCAGGTATTGACTTTAGTTGCCTATCCAGAGCCTTCTTGAAGACAGCCAGGGGTCTATTGGTAATCCCCCTTTTGTATGCTGGGAGGCAGTTGAACAGTCTTGGGCCCTGACACTTATTGTGTTGTCTCTTAGTTTACTCGTGGCGCCCCTGCTTTTCACTGGGGGAATGTTGCATCTCCTGCTGAGTCTTTTGCTTTTGTAAAGAGTGATTTTCGTGTGCAAGTTTGGTACTAATCCTTCTAGGATTTTCCAAGTGTATGTTATTATGTATCTTTCTCACCTGTGTTCCAGGGAATTCAAATCGAGGGACTTCAACAGTTCCCAGTAATTTAGGTGCTTATTGTACTTATGTGTGCCATGAAAGTTATCTGTACATTCTCCAGGTCAGTAATTTCATCTGCTTTGAAGGGGGCAGTTAGTGTACAGCAGTATTCCAGCCTAGAGAGAACAAGTGATTTGAAGAGAATCATCATGGGATTGGCGTCCCTATGTATGCCCATTTAGGTTCATATTCTGTGCCATGCTGGTGCTGCCATCTATAGGCCTACCAAGCTCAGCTGGCACCACACTTACCCTTCCTCACTTTGCGCCAACTCAACCCAGAGTCAACAACGCTATTCAATTCACAGAGGTACAAAATAGCGATACTGCTTGAGATGGAACAAAAGGGGATGATGCCTCAAGGAACAGTGTCGACACATTACCAGCAAAACCTGGTAGAAGCACTGATGTCCATACAGGGGTGATAGATAGGGAGGAAACAGGAAAAAAGGCACCAGCAGCGAACGTAGCTACAATGAATCCTAGCAAACAGAAATCCAATCTATGCAAATACTATGCCTTGGGTATCTGCAGGCATGGTATATCTGGTAAAACAGGTGGAACATGTACCTTTGACCATCCCAAAAAATGTCACACGCACATGACAACAGGAGAGTGCAACTTCCCTTCCTGTAACTTATTTCACCCAGAAATGTGTCACTCATCAATCCATGAAAGAAAATGCTACAACACATACTGCCACGCACATTATCTAAAGGGGACAAGAAGACACAGACCAGCCAGATTATGGGGAACAAAAGAGGGGAGCCACAACCTCTCCAGGGAAAGAAGTTTTTTAGGGCCAGGAGGGAAAAAAGACTGGCAAGAAATTCCTTCAGCTTAAGTTCGATATTTGCAATTTCATTGACCAGTGCCTCCCTTCGTATTTCAGATATATTGGCCCCTCTCAGCAGCTCTGTGACTCTTTGCCTTCGTCTGTATAGGGAGCGTCTCTTTCTTTCTAGTTTACATGTTCTCTTTCTTTTTCTTAATGGAATGTGTCTTGAGCAGATCTCAAGAACCACAGAGTTAATTTTTTCTAGGCAAATGTTTGAATCCGTGTTGTTTAGGATATCTTCCCAGCTTGTTTCATTTAGGACATGGTTGACTTGATCCCATGTATGTTTGTTACTAAAATTAAATTTTGTGAAGAAACCTTCATGACTGATTATATTTTGCTGTCAGGAGCCTTGTGCATACATGTCTGTACCTCTATTAGGTTGTGATCTGAGTGTATTGTCTTGTAGGCTCTAATATTTGCTGGTTTAAGGTGAATTTGGTGCAGAAATTTAATAGTTCGTGTGTCTGTGAATTTTCATCTGAGCTGCCCCCTGGCGTGATCTCTGCTAAAACATTGTTTGCTATACTCCTTCATTTTAGGTGTCTCAAGTTGAAATCTCCTAGTAGTAAGATGTTTGGGGCAAGAGTTGTGAGATTTTCCAGACAGTGGTCAATTTTCAAAAGCTGCTCCTGGAATTGCTGGGAAGTTGCGTCTGGAGGCTTGTATACCACCACAATGACAAGGTTTTTGTTTTCAATCTTTACTGCCAAAACTTCAACTACATTATTTGAGGTGTTTAGTAGTTCTGAGCAAATGAGCGACTCTGTGACGTACAGGCCAACCCCCCTCCCCCTTGTTGCCTGTTTAGTCTGTCACATCTGAATAGGTTATAACCTGGGAAGGGACAGACATTGGCCTCCACTCCAGACCAACAGATATTAGAGCCAGCAAATAAAACCCCCCTAAATTCCACCAATATAACGACATTTGTCTGTGCAAACATACAGGGTCTAAAGCCGTCAAAAAACAACAAAATTCCTTACATCAAGGGACTGCTCACGGAGTCAAATGCAATGTTTGCAGCATTCACAGAGACCCACATAAAGGATCATTATGACAACGAAATATGGATCCCAGGTTATAACCTGTAAGTCACAGAGTCGCTCATTTGCTCAGAACTACTAAACACCTCAAATAATGTAGTTGAAGTTTTGGCAGTAAATATTGAAAACCAAAACCTTGTCATTGTGGTGGTATACAAGCCTCAGATGCAACTTCCCAGCAATTCTGTCTGTCCCAACTACTGGACCACTACGACAAGGTCCTGGATGCTCTAGAAGATAAACAGAATGCAGATGTTATATACACATATTTTGCAAAAGCCTTTGACAAGTGTGACCATGGTGTAATAGCACACAAAATGATGATAAAGGAATAACAGGAAAAGTTGGTAGATGGATCTATAATTTCCTAAATGTAGAACACAAATAGTAGTAGTCAACAGAGTAAAGTCTGAGGCAGCTACTGTGAAAAGCTCTGTTCCACAAGTCACAGTACTTGCTCCCATCCTATTCCCCTGGAATTCTCTCCAGGTAGACTCCAGGTAGACACTACCATGGGTCCAGGGAAACACTCCCCCCACACTACCATGGGTCCATTGTAGTCTTAAGTTAGACTTAATACTTTGCATAATAATGGGCTTTCTGCATGCACAACTGTCACCCATCTCTGTACAAATATTGTGTCCTGTGGAGATAATTCTTTGACTTTGACTTTGAAGTTGTGGGACTTTTGCATGAGTATTTCTTGTGGTGAATATGATTCCAAAAATGGCTAGTTTTTGACAGCGTCAGAGGTTGACTTGTAAAGTAGCAGTCTATGTTCTCAATGCATCAAAAATCTGTAAAAGCAAAATAATAATTATGCATGTAAATATATTATTTTGAACAATGCAACCATAATGAAAATAACATAATACATGTAACGAAATCCTCAATCATCTTAGAACAAGACTGTTATACTCTTAGTGTGATTTAAATGACATTTTCTATTACGTTCTTTGGGTCGCTTTCGAATCAAAGTCCAGATGTAGTAACCCGTCATTACTTCACTCTATCTCCATAGCTACTCTATTTTTCATGGTTTATATATTATGGTGAAAACGTTGACCGTGCTTTTCACTCAAATCTCAAATTTGGTCTAAAGAAGTTGATGACTCTTCACCAATTCACTGGTTCAACTGGTTGTTGCAACAACGATGGACTTTCCAGCCTTCAAGCTGATGTGTTGATGATACTCTTAACAGCTCTGCTACCATACACAAGTATGGTAGACATACCATACACAAGTATGGTAGACATACCATACACAAGTATGGTAGACATACCATACACAAGTATGGTAGACATACCATACACAAGTATGGTAGAGTGCATACATACACAAGCATGGTGACTTACCTCCAAGTATGGTGATTTCAACATACATGATGGAACTGATAAATTGCTAGACATACCTTCACAGGAGGAGTAATATATACCTTCAAGGAGAGTTAGACATACCTTACAAGAGTGAGTAGATATACCTCAAAGAGTGAGTATAGACATACCTTCAAGAGAGTATAGAATACCTCAAGAGGGAGTATGATATACCTTCAGGAGGAGTTTTTAGATTACTTCAAGGAGACATGATGGATACTTTAAAGAGAGATAGATATACCTTCAAGGAGGAGTATAGATATACCTTCAAGGAGGGAGTATAGATATACCTTCAAGGAGGGAGTATAGATATACCTTCAAGGAGGGAGTATAGATATACCTTCAAGGAGGGAGTATAGATATACCTTCAAGGAGGGAGTATAGATATACCTTCAAGGAGGGAGTATTAATATACCTTCAAGGAGGAGTATAGATATACCTTCAAGGAGGAGTATAGATATACCTTCAAGGAGGAGTATAGATATACCTTCAAGGAGGGAGTATAGATATACCTTCAAGGAGGGAGTATAGATATACCTTCAAGGAGGGAGTAAAGATATACCTTCAAGGAGGGAGTAATGATATACCTTCAAGGATGGAGAATAGATATACCTTCAAGGAGGGAGTATATATATACCTTCAAGGAGGGAGTGTAGATATACCTTCAAGGAGGGAGTGTAGATGTACCTTCAAGGAGGGAGTATATATATACCTTCAAGGAGGGAGTATAGATATACCTTCAAGGAGGGAGTATAGATATACCTTCAAGGAGGGAGTATAGATATACCTTCAAGGAGGGAGTATAGATATACCTTCAAGGAGGGAATAAAGATATACCTTCAAGGAGGGAGTATAGATATACCTTCAATGAGGGAGTATAGATATACCATCAAGGAGGGAGTATAGATATACCTTCCAGGAGGGAGTATAGATATACCTTCAAGGAAGGAGTATAGATATACCTTCAAGGAGGGAGTAAAGATATACCTTCAAGGAGGGAGTAATGATATACCTTCAAGGATGGAGAATAGATATACCTTCAAGGAGGGAGTATAGATATACCTTCAAGGAGGAAGTATAGATATACCTTCAAAGAGGGAGTATAGATATACCTTCAAGGAGGGAGTACAGATATACCTTCCAGGAGGGAGTATAGATATACCTTCAAAAAGGGAGTATAGATATACCTTCAAGAAGGGAGTATAGATATACCTTTAAGGAGGGAGTATAGATATACCTTCAAGGAGGGAGTATAGATATACCTTCAAAGAGGGAGTATAGATATACCTTCAAGGAGGGAGTATAGATATACCTTCAAGGAGGGAGTATAGATATACCTTCAAGGAGGGAGTATAGATATACCTTCAAGGAGGGAGTATATATATACCTTCAAAGAGGGAGTATAGATATACCTTCAAGGAGGGAGTATAGATATACCTTCAAGGAGGGAGTATAGATATACCTTCAAGGAGGGAGTATAGATATACCTTCAAGGAGGGAGTATAGATATACCTTCAAGGAGGGAGTATAGATATACCTTCAAGGAGGGAGTAAAGATATACCTTCAAGGAGGGAGTAATGATATACCTTCAAGGATGGAGAATAGATATACCTTCAAGGAGGGAGTATAGATATACCTTCCAGGAGGGAGTATAGATATACCTTCAAGGAGGGAGTATAGATATACCTTCAAGGAGGGAGTATAGATATACCTTCCAGGAGGGAGTATAGATATACCTTCAAGGAGGGAGTATAGATATACCTTCAAGGAGGGAGTATAGATATACCTTCAAGAAGGGAGTATAGATATACCTTCAAGGAGGGAGTATAGGTATACCTTCAAGGAGGGAGTATAGATATACCTTCAAGGAGGGAGTATAGATATACCTTCAAGGAGGGAGTATATATATACCTTCAAGGAGGGAGTATAGATATACCTTCAAGAAGGGAGTATAGATATACCTTCAAGGAGGGAGTAAAGATATACCTTCAAGGAGGGAATAAAGATATGCCTTCAAGGAGGGAGTATAGATATACCTTCAAGGAGGGAGTATAGATATACCTTCAAGAAGGGAGTATAGATATACCTTCAAGGAGGGAGTAAAGATATACCTTCAAGGAGGGAGTATAGATATACCTTCAAGGAGGGAGTATAGATATACCTTCAAGGAGGGAGTATAGATATACCTTCAAGGAGGGAGTATAGATATACCTTCAAGGAGGGAGTAGATTACAACTTTGGGTTGTCCACTAGTAGTTAAAAGACAATAATAGGAACTTCACTGACTATAAACCGAGAGTGACAACAGACAATCCATTATCATTATTATATCATGCAAGAAGAGCCACATGTTTATGACACGTCTAGAATAATCAGCAGAGTTTTGGATGTTCCCCCACTACTGTACTCAGGCTGGACCACAAGTACTCTTGTGTACTCAGGCTGGACCACAAGTACTCTTGTGTACTCAGGCTGGACCACAAGTACTCTTGTGTACTCAGGCTGGACCACAAGTACTCTTGTGTACTCGCATCGACAACTAATTCAAATTCAAATTCATTTTTTTTACTTCTTTATGCAGTAAACAGATAAATTAGTTTACATGTATAACAAACTGCATAACAAATTTACTTAATAACATGTAATATTGTTAGGCACAATATTACATGTAATAGTATAGTATTAGTTTGCCCGAAATGCAATGCATTTAGGGCAAACTAATCCTAATTCTTAAATACTACTTAAGAACTAGACATAGATTAGTATTAAGAGTGAATTCTTATGCAGTTAACTGTAATTAAATGTACAAAAATAGAAAGCTAAATAAACAATGGTAACGTTTTAAAAGTCTGCCTTAATATTTGAAAATGATTCATTGATGTTTAATTAAGTAGAATTTGTTATGCAGTTAACTAATATTGTATCCACAATAACAAAGGAAGGTAATATTGTATCCACAATAACAAAGGAAGGTAATATTGTATCCACAATAACAAAGGAAGGTAATAGTTTTTTTTTTTAGTTTGATATCTTTATTATGCACCCCATACCCATCCTGTGGGCGGTAGTCAAAAGATTACAGAGGTACATAATGGGTCCAGGGACTGGACCTCAAAGTTTGATAGCTGAGCAAGTTACAAAGGTAATGAACTCAGATGGTCACAATCATGACAAGTTACAAAGGTATTTTCAGATTACAGAGGTATATATAGGGTCCAGAGACTGGGCCCCAAAGTTTGATAGCTGAACAAGGTACAATGGTAATTAATTCACTAGTTACAAGGTAATGAATTGTGTAAGTAAATTTACTTACGTCTGTACATGGTTGCACTCATGAACAAATTATAAAGCAATGAGCAATCTATTAGTCTACACCCAGCCACAACTGTAATGAGTTATTGGTGCAAATTTTAATTGTTGGGTCACACACACACACATATACATATACACATACATATATACACACACACATACACACACATACATGTATATACATACACACATACACATACACACATGTACATACACACACTACACACACACACACGTGTCAATGCTTTATTTACAGGGAGCAAAGTCAGGGTATTTTTCCAGAATGGTCTGTAATATACCACTGTGGATAAAATACTTTGACATATCTTGAACATTTCTGAGTGAGTAGTCTCTGAATTCATTAATTTTATCGCACTCCAGTACATAATGACGCAGGTGTGACAATAATCCAACTGACAAAGTTTACATTTTGTTTGGTCTACATCTGGTGGTGGTGATTTAACCTGCCAAAGATACTTATAACCAGCCGGAGGCGGGCGGTAGTGACATCCAAGAGTCTGCTTATTTTGTTGGATGCACCATAGACATGTGGCTCCTCCTGCATGATAGAATGATGATAGATGGACTGACTGGTGTCAAACTCCCTGAGTCTTAAGTCAATAAAATTCAGTTGAAGTTCTTTTCGTATTATTGTTCTCAAACTGCTAACTGACAAGCCAAGATTGTAATCTATCCCCTCTTTGAAA
>WNWK01028538.1:0-25276 GCA_009830355.1 Cherax destructor | reverse complement strand
TGGTGAAATTGTGTTATGGTGTATGAGTGTGTATGTGGAGTTTGCGAGTGACACGTTGTCTGCAGTGCTTCTCTACCTGGCCTGCCCTGACACACCTGACCTACCAGTTAATGTGTGTGTGTGTGTGTGTGTGTGTGTGTGTGTGTGTGGAACTATATGTGTGTGGATTTATTGTGTGAAAAGTAGTGGTGAAATTGTGTTATGTGTATGAGTGGTATGTGAGGTCTGCGAGTAACACGTAGTCTACAGTGCTCCTCTACCTGGCCTGACCTGACACACCTGATCTACCAGTTAATGTATTCTATGATTCACCTGTCTGCTCGCCCTTTTCTACTAGAAATTACCAATTGCTATTTGTTACTGAGTACTTGATATCCTATTCCTTATCTTACTATGAGAGTTGACCGTTCACAATCAGCTTAGCGGTTAGGTAATTGGAACTTACTCCCGACACCCCGAAAACCACGCATAGGTGAATACTTGCGATGCGATGCAGCTGTCCAGCGTGTAGTATCCTGTAGATTGTCCAACTCGATGTGATGTTCTGGCGTATATCCACTTTCGTTTCTTGTCGATATATAGTATAACCTATTCACTGAATTTCTTTCGCTTGTCACATATTAATTTCACTTTATTATCTAGGGTGACACACGTGGCAACGTCGCCTGGAGCACACTAGGCCCACTGATCCCGCCTCCAAATACTTATTTCTAGATCACTTATAAAATTATGGCTCTCCCCACACTTATGTGTGTTAGTTAGTTACCATTTTGTCCTAGGCACATGTCAATTAGACACTAGGCCTGTTGTATATATGTGTGTGTGTATGTGTATGTAAGGAAACACTTCGAAATGTTTCTGCCCCACCGGGAATTGAACCGGCCCTCCGTGCGTCAAGCAAGAGCTTTACCCACTAGGCCACCGGTGCGTGTGTGTGTGTGTGTGTGTGTGTGTGTGTGTGTGTGTGTGTGTGTGTGTGCACGTGTGCATTAAAGGAGACTCCTAATATACACGAGGTTATACATACAGTTGGTCGACCTTAGCCCTCAGAGGTGAGCCTTTAGCGAAGAGGAAGCCGGAGGTCCTCTTGAGGAACGTCTCCGTCATAAGGTAGGTGTTACACTCTCCTGTCTGAAACATAAGGTAGGTGTTACACTCTCCTGTCTGAAACATAAGGTAGGTGTTACACTCTCCTGTCTGAAACATAAGGTAGGTGTTACACTCTCCTGTCTGAAACATAAGGTAGGTGTTACACTCTCCTGTCTGAAACATAAGGTAGGTGTTACACTCTCCTGTCTGAAACATAAGGTAGGTGTTACACTCTCCTGTCTGAAACATAAGGTAGGTGTTACACTCTCCTGTCTGAAACATAAGGTAGGTGCTACACTCTCCTGTCTGAAACATAAGGTAGGTGTTATACTCTCCTGTCTGAAACATAAGGTAGGTGTTACACTCTCCTGTCTGAAACATAAGGTAGGTGTTACACTCTCCTGTCTGAAACATAAGGTAGGTACTACACTCTCCTGTCTGAAACATAAGGTAGGTGTTATACTCTCCTGTCTGAAACATAAGGTAGGTGTTTCACTCTCCTGTCTGAAACATAAGGTAGGTGCTACACTCTCCTGTCTGAAACATGAGGTAGGTGCTACACTCTCCTGTCTGAAATATAAGGTAGGTGCTACACTCTCCTGTCTGAAACATAAGGTAGGTGTTACACTCTCCTGTCTGATTTAGTTTAACATCTTTATAATGCACTCCATACCCACTCTGTGGGTGGTAGTCAAAAGATTACAGAGGTACATAATGGGTCCAGAGACTGGGCCCCAAAGTTTTGATAGCTGAACAAGTTACAAAGGTCATGAACTCACAAGTTACAAAGGTAATGAACTCACAAGTTACAAAGGTAATAACTCGTATAAGTAAGCAAATTTACTTACTTATGTTTATACATGGTTACAATCATGAACTAATTATAAAGTAATGAGCAATTCACACGTCCACACCCGGTCACAACTGTGATGAGTTATCGGTGCAAATATTAATTGTTGGGTCACACACACACACACACACAAATAGGTGAGTACACACACACGAGCATACATACACACACGAGCACAATCACATATATGAGTATACAAATACACACGCAAACACACACACAAGTATACACATACACTCACATTCACACACATACACACTCACACACAAGCTTGACATCTGGTCTAGCAACTGGCTTCTCGAATTCAATCCCACCAAATGCAAAGTCATGAAGATCGGAGAAGGACAAAGAAGACCGCTGACAGAGTACAGGCTAGGTGGACAAGGGCTACAAACCTCGGCAAAGGAGAAAGACCTTGGGGTGAGTATAACGCCAAGTACGTCTCCGGAGGCACACATCAACCAGATAACTGCGGCAGCATATGGGCGACTGGCAAACCTAAGATTAGCGTTCCGTTACCTAAACAAGGAATCGTTCAAGACACTGTACACCGTGTACGTCAGGCCCATACTAGAATATGCAGCACCAGTCTGGAACCCACACCTGGTCAAGCACGTAAAGAAACTAAAGAAAGTGCAAAGGTTTGCGACAAGGCTAGTTCCACAACTCAGGGGTCTGTCCTATGAAGAAAGGTTGAGGGAAATAGGACTAACAACACTGGAGGAAAGAAGGGTCAGAGGAGACATGATAACGACATACAAAATACTGCGGGGAATCGACAAGGTAGACAGGGACAGGATGTTCCAGAGAGGGAACACAGAAACAAGGGGACACAACTGGAAGCTGAAGACTCAGATGAGTCAAAGGGATGTTAGGAAGCATTTCTTCAGCCACAGAGTAGTCAGGAAGTGGAATAGTCTAGAGAAAGATATAGTGGAGGCAGGAACCATACATAGTTTTAAGACGAGGTATGATAGAGCTCACGGAGCAGGGAGAGCAGAGACCCAGTAGCGGACAGCGAAGAGGCGGGGCCAGGAGCTGAGTCTCGACCCCTGCAACCACAATTAGGTGAGTACACACATACATACATACATACATACACACACACACACACACACACATGCACACACACACACACATGCACACACACACACACACGCCCCGATGGCATGGTGGCTAGCGCTCTTGCTTTACGCACAGAGGGCCCGGGTTCAATTCCCGGCGGGGCCGAAACATTTCGAAGTGTTTCGTACACACACACACACATATATACAACAGGCCTAGTGTCTAATCGACATGTGCCTAGGACAAAATGGTAACTAACACACACACACACACACACACACATACACACACACACACATAAGGTAGGTGTTACACTCTCCTGTCTGAAAATAAGGTACATGCTTCACTCTCCTGTCTGAAACATGAGGTAGGTGCTACACTCTCCTGTCTGAAACATAAGGAAGTATAGAAGGCAAAGGACCCAGGAGAATATGGAGAGCAGTCGTAGAGCCAGAAATGAATATGCACAGGTAAGAAGGGAGGCCCAACGACAATATGAAAATGACATAGCAGCGAAAGCCAAATCTGACCCAAAGCTGTTGTACAGCCACATCAGGAGGAAAACAACAGTCAAGGACCAGGTGATCAGGCTAAGGAAAGAAGGAGGAGAGATCACAAGAAACGACCGCGAAGTATGTGAGGAACTCAACATGAGATTCAAAGAAGTGTTCACAGAGGAGACAGAAGGGACTCCAGAAAGACGGAGAGGTGGGGTACACTACCAAGTGCTGGACACATTACATGCAACCGAGGAAGAAGTGAAGAGGCTGCTGAGTGAGCTAAATACCTCAAAGGCAATGGGGCTGGACAACTTATCTCCATTGGTCCTGAGAGAGGGAGCAGAGGCGCTATGTTTACCCCTAACAACAATATTCAACACATCTATCGAAACAGGGAGACTACCTGAGGTATGGAAAACAGCAAATGTAGTCCCAATTTTTTAAAAAGGCTCCTGGAGTTCAACCCCACCAAGTGCCAAGTTATGAAGATTGGGGAAGGGCAAAGAAGACCGCAGACGGAGTACAGTCTAGGGGCCAGAGACTACAAACCTCTCTCAAGGAAAAAGATCTGGGGGTGAGTATATCACCAGACACATCTGAGGCGCACATCAACCAAATAACTGCTGCAGCATACGGGCGCCTAGCAAACCTAAGAACAGCATTCCAACATCTTAATAAGGAATCGTTCAGGACCCTGTATACTGTGTAAGTTAGGCCCATATTGGAGTATGCAGCACCAGTTTGGAACCCACACCTAGCCAAGAACGTAAAGAAACTAGAGAAAGTGCAAAGATTTGCAACAAGACTAGTCCCGGAGCTAAGGGGTATGTCCTACGAGGAGAGGTTAAGGGAAATCGACCTGACGACACTGGAGGACAGGAGAGATAGGGGGGATATGAAAACGACATGTAAAATACTGAGAGGAATTGACAAGGTGGACAGAGACAGAATGTTCCAGAGATGGGACACAGCAACAAGGGGACACAGTTGGAAGTTGAAGACTCAGATGAATCACAGGGATGTTAGGAAGTATTTCTTCAGTCACAGAGTGGTCGGGAAGTGGAATAGTTTGGGAAGCGATGTAGTGGAGGAAGGATCCATTCATAGCTTCAAGAAGAGATATGATAAAGCTCATGCTACAGGGAGAGTGACCCAGTAGCGGCCAGTAAAGAGGCGGGGCCAGGAGCTATGAATCGACCCCTGCAACCACAACTAGGTGAGTACAGTGGGCACTGGGAAAAGTGACCGCGACCCCTTCCTTCCCCTCTGCCATCTTTGTTCTCCCTCTCTCTCTCTCTCTCTCTCTCTCTCTCTCTCTCTCTCTCTCTCTCTCTCTCCTCTCTCTCTCTCTCTCTCCTTCTCCCCCTAGCTGTCTATCTACCCCCTCTCTCATCCTATTCATCTTCCTTTTCCTCCTTCTCCTCCCCTCCTTCTCCTCCCCCATCTTCTCCAATCTCCCCTAGCCAAACACCCCACCCTATCCCAAAACCCAGGCACTAACCCACACTCTCTCTCCATCACTCTGCCCCCTCATACTCACCTATCTTCCATTTTCTCTCTCTCTCTCTCTCTCTCTCTCTCTCTCTCTCTCTCTCTCTCTCTCCTCTCTCTCTCTCTCTCTCTCTATCTATCTATCTATCTGTCTCCCTCTCTCTACCTTTCCTCTTACTCTTCACCTTCCATTCATATTCCTTCTCCTCCTTCTCCTCCCCTGCCTTATCCCTCCCTCTCTCCCCCTAGCCTATTCATTCCCATCCATTCCCCCTCTCCTTGTACCTCTCTGTCCTTCCCCATCTCTCTCCCCCTCTGCCACCTCCACGTACACACACACACAAACACACACACACACAAACGAACACATGGAGAAGATTATCAGGAGAAGAGTGGTGGAGCACCTAGAAAGGAATGAGCTTATCAACGACAGCCAGCATGGTTTCAGGGATGGGAAATCCTGCATCACAAACCTACTGGAGTTCTATGACAGGGTGACGGCAGTAAGACAAGAGAGAGAGAGGTGTGGGTAGATTGCATTTTCTTGGACTGTAAGAAGGCGTTTGACACAGTTCCACACAAGAGATTAGTGCAAAAGCTATAGGACCAGGCAGGAATAACATGGAAGGCACTACAATGGATCAGGGAATACCTGTCAGGAAGACAACAGCGAGTCATGGTACGTGGTGAGGTGTCAGAGTGGGCGCTTGTAACGAGTGGGGTGCCACAGGGATCAGTCCTAGGTCTGGTGCTGTTTCTGGTATTTGTAAACGACATGACAGAAGGAATATACTCCGAAGTGTCCCTGTTTGCCGATGATGTGAAGTTGATGAGAAGAATTCAATCAGAAGAGGACCATGCAGAACTACAGAGGGATCTGGACAGGCTGCAGGCCTGGTCCAGCAACTGGATCCTGGAATTCAACCACACCAAGTGCAAAGTCATGAAGATTGGGGAAGGGCAAAGAAGGCCACAGACGGAGTATAGTCTAGGGGCCAGAGACTACAAACCTCACTCAAGGAAAAGGATCTTGGGGTGAGTATAACACCAGGCACATCTCCTGAGGCGCACATCAACCAAATAACTGCTGCAGCATACGGACGTCTTGCAAATTTAAGAACAGCATTTTGACATCTTAATAAGGAGTCATTCAGGATCCTGTACACTGTGTACGTTAGGCCCATACTGGAGTATGCAGCACCAGTTTGGAACCCTCATCTAGCCAAGCATGTAAGAAAACTAGAAAAAGTGCAGAGGTTTGCAACAAGACTAGTCCCGGAGCTAAGGGGTATGTCCTACGAGGAGAGGTTACGGGAAATCGACCTGACGACATTGGAAGACAGGAGGGATAGAGGGGATATGATAACAACATACAAAATACTGAGAGGAATCGACAAGGTGGACAGATACAGAATGTTCCAGAGGTGAGACACAGCGACGAGGGGTCACAGGGATGTTAGGAAATATTTCTTCAGTCACAGAGTTGTCAGGAAGTGGAATAGTCTGGGAAGTGATGTAGTGGAGGCAAGATCCATACATAGCTTTAAGGAGTGGTATGATAAAGCTCATGGAGCGGGTAGAGTGACCACAACTAGGTGAGTACAACTAGGTGAGTACAACTAGGTGAGTACATTCACGCACACACAAACTCTCCTCCTCCACTCCCTCTTCATCTTTCTTCTCATCTCCCCTCTTGCTTAACCACCAGTTCCTCTCCACCTCTCTCCTTGTACCCTCTTCTACCAACTAATCTCTCCCTGCCACTGTCCTCCCCTCCCACTTCATATCCTCCTCCCTCCCTAGCTCCCTTCCCTTTTCCTCCCTACAACAAACACCCATCTTCACACACACACACACACTCAATCTGAAAATACATAAGCTTCATCCTGTGGTAAAATACATAAGCTTCTTTCTGAAGTAAAAAAAAATGGATTACCCAAGAGGGCGGAGAACCAGGGGTCTGGCGGATGAACCAGAGAGGGAAGAACCTGGGAGGGAAGATTGGGAGGCAGAGCTCACGAAAAGGGAGGAAGAGTGCAGAAGGAAGCTAGAAGAGATTGGCAAGAAAATGGAGGAGAAGATAGCTGAAGAGAGCAGGAAGTGGGGGCTACAATCCATAGCAGCAGAAGCTAAGATACAGTGCTTAGAAGAGGAACGAAAAAACTTAAAGAGACAAATGACAGTACAGACAGGACATCAGGAACTTCTATATCAGTCACAGACAAGGAGACTGTAGGTAGAAAAGGAGCTATACCTTATGCAAAGGCCCTATCAGACCCAAGTGGGGCCCAGGAAAAGACGAGGAGCACACTAAGAACAAATGAGAGGTCTGAAGACAATGAAGGAGCTATGCCATATGCTGAGACTCTCACAGACAATTGCAGTGGCCAGGAACAGCTGAGCAGGAAAGACAGTCCACTAAGCATAGGGGCTTCAGCCAGAGCAGGGATTGAAGGCAGGAATGTTTCAATGGAAGGAACTAAAACACCTCAGAGGATGCAATGAGAGATACAGTGGGAGGATGAAAGGGAGAGTTTTTGCCTATGGGCTCAAGGAAGTCAAAGGGGTAACCTAAAATGAAAGAAAACAGGAGGAGAAAAAAGCGATTGAAGGTATCATGAAAGCAATAGGTGAGGGTAACATGACCCAGATGACAAATTTTTGGAGAGTTGGGTGGTTGCAAGTTGAAGAAAACGGTCTGTCAAAGTAATTTTCAAGGCAGTATCAGCTCGAACCAGGATCCTGCAGGAGAACGCACGACTGAGGGACAAACCGGAGTACCAGAGAGTGTACCTCGATCGAGACAGAACACAAGAAGAAAGGACGATACTGAAAGAGAGAGTACAAAGACGAAAGGAGGAATGAGAGGCAATGATGAAGATGAGCAGAAGAACCCAGACCCAGGTGGAAGGACAAACACACCCTCCAGAAACACCAGCAGAAGGACTCAAACCACGACAACCCCAATGCAACTGAGCAATCTAAACCAAAACCCACACACTGTTCCCTCTGTCCCCACCCCCCACTTCACAAACCCCACCCCCACAGCAGCCCCCTATGGGCACTCTGCCCCCACCTCCCTCATCACAAACCCCACCCCAACCACAACCCCCCCCCCCAAAGGCCCCCACCAGGGATCCCACTCCCCCATCCCCAATATTCTCCCAGGACCAAAGGGATAGAAATGAAGTTAAAGGTTTGGTACACGAACACAGATGGAATAACAAATAAATATGAGGAGTGGCATGAAAGAATCAATGAGAAGTCCCCAGACATCATAGCAGTCAGAGAAACCTAACTCACTGAGACAATAAGAGACGCAATCTTCCCACCGATATATCAAACCCTGAGGAAAGATAGAAGGAGCAAAGGGGGAGGAGGGGTTGCACTGCTGATAAAAAACCGATGGGGATTTGAGGAAATGGAAGGCATGGATGAGATTGAAGAAAGGGATTACATAATAGGTACAATTCAGTCAATGGAACATAAGGTAGTCATTACAGTGATGTATAATCCACCACAGAACTGCAGGAGGCCAAGAGAGGAATACAAAGAGAACAACAGAGCAATGGTGGACACACTGGCTGAGGTGGCAAGAAGAGCTCATTCGAACAGAGCAAAGTTACTGGTTATGGGCGATTTTAACCACAAGGAGATCGATTGAGAAAACCTGGAGCCACATGGGGTCTCGAAACATGGAGAGCCAAGATAATGGATGTGGTACTGGAAAACCTCATGCATCAACTTGTCAGGGACGCTACCAGAGAGAGAGGGGAGGATGAACCAGCAAGACTGGACCTCGTGTTCACCCTGAGCAGTTCAGACATTGATGACATCACATATGAGAGGCCCCTTGGAGCTAGTGATCACGTGGTTCTGAGCTTTGAATACATAGTAGAGTTACAAGTGAAGAGGGTAACAGGAATTGAATGGGAAAAGCCAAACTATAAAATGGGACTACACAGGTATGAGGAACTTCCTGAAGGAGGTTCAGTGGGACAGAGAATTGGTAGGAAAGTCAGTAAACGAAATGATGGAATACATAACAACAAAATGCAAGGAGGCAGAGGAAAGGTTTGTTCCCAAGGGCAACAGAAATAATGGGAAGACCAAAGCTAGCCCTTGGTTTACCCGAAGGTGTAGGGAGGCAAAAACTAAGTGTACTAGAGAATGGAAAAAGTACAGAAGGCAAAGGACCCAGGAAAATAAGGAGATTAGTCAGAGAGCCAGAAACGAGTATGCACAGATAAGGAGGGAGGTACAGCGACAGTACGAAAACGACATAGCATCGAAAGTCAAGTCTGACCCGAAACTGCTGTATAGCCACGTTAGGAGGAAGACAACAGTCAAAGACCAGTTGATCAGGCTGAGGAAAGAAGGTGAGGAACTCACAAGAAATGATCAAGAGGTATGTGAGGAGCTCAACACGAGATTTAAGGAAGTATTTACAGTGGAGACAGGAAGGACTCTAAAAAGATAGAACAGAGCGGGACACCAACATTGTGTGTATGTCATCCAACAAGTGTTGGATGACATTCACACAACTGAGGAGGAGGTGAAGAAGCTGCTAAGTGACCTTGATACATCAAAGGCGATGGGACATAAACGACAACCAGCACGGATTCATGGAAGGTAAATCCTATGCCACAAACCTTCTGGAGTTTTATGACAAAGTAACAGAAGACACGAGTGAGTGGGGTGGGTTGATTGCATTTTCTTGGACTGCAAGAAGGCCTTCGACACAGTTCCTCACAAGAGATTTGTGCAGAAGCTAGAGGATCAGGCACGTATAATAGGAACAGCATTGCAATTGATCAGAGAATACCTGACAGGGAGGCAACAACGAGTCATGGCACGTGATGAGGTATCACAGTGGGCGCCTGAGACGAACGGGGTCCCACAGGGGTCAGTCCTTGGACCAGTTCTATTTTTGGTATATGTGAATGACATGATGGAATGGATAGACTCAGAAGTGTCCCTGTTTGCAGATAATGTTAAGTTAATGAGGAAAATTAAATCAGATGAGGATCAGGCAGGACTTCAAAGAGACCTGGACAGGCTGGACACCTGGTCCAGCAACTGGCTTCTCGAATTTAACCCTGTCAAATGCAAAGTCATGAAGATCGGGGAAGGGCAAAAAAGACCGCAGACAGAATATTTCATGCAAAGAGTACGTCACCTTTTTTTGGAGCATGTTAAACACACCCATATAGGCTGCCTCACCAACCAGCGAACCAGGTTGTTAAGGGTTTGGTGATTGGGGCCCCATCATCAGATCAACACCTTGGTTCAGCCAATCATAATGTGGATCTGGCAATGGTAAAGGTGATGTAAATTCCACTCACATGTTTGCCATTGTCAATCCCACCCTGAGCTTGTTTTTGCACGGTCGTCTCTGTCTCTTGGCTGCTGTTTTGCCTTGACTACCATGGCGTGCACTAATACTACTCTATTTGTGTATAATGTACATAGTTGTTCAAAGTTGTAAATACTTGGTGAAGGAAAATACAAATTCAGATATATAATTGCTTGGTGAAGGAAAATACAATTCAAAACATTTTTTACTGTGTTTCTTTGCTCCAAGCTCCCTTTTACACTCAGGATAACAGGCCTTAGAACCTTAGCTTGTAATATGGGTAGCCTGTCCGGGAGTTGGAGCTGGACTTAGAGCAGGAGCTGAGTCTAGAGTTGAAGCTGTAGCAGGAGCTAGTCTTGTATCATTTAGATAGCTTGCTATGCTTATGCTTTGCCAACGCTTCACAAATTTTGTGTGTCATCTTTGCATTCACTTCGCTATGGTCAGCCTTGCTATTGTGTGAGCATTCTGCAGTTTGGTTTGCTATTGCGTTTCAGCCTTGCTATTGTGTGTGCATATTGGCTTTGCTATTGCGTGTCAGCCTTGCTATTGTGCGTGCGTATTGGCTTTGTTATTGCATGTCAACCTTGCTATTGTGTGAGTATTCTGCAGTCGTACCGTGCATAGCGGCTTGAGCATGTTGCAAACAGCATGTTACCTTTTGGTTAATGCCACCTATCAGAGATGGGCGATTAGTGTCTGAGTTCACTCTCCAAGACTTGCCCAAATTCTCTCTACAGCATTTTTGGCGAATTGCTCGTGCTATTGGTATTGACTATCAACGGTCCCTCACAGCTTTGCAGCTGTGTGATATTATAAGGACTAAACTAAAATCTGAAACTATGGCACATCAAACTAATGTTTCTCCCACTACAGGAGCTGTTAACCGTAGGTCACCATTAATGTATCTACAAAATAATGGGAGAGACAAAACTCCTGAGCAAAACCAGCAGTCTTGTGAATTCATAGTTGTTGTTTTTTTTTTTTAGTGAGGGGATACTCTGCTACAGACCACAGGTATCTTGGACCTACATTAGCCTTAGCATCTGCTGTCTCACTCTAAAAGTTTAAAGCCGGACTTTATGTCTGGAGAAAAGTCTAGCTTTATCTAATGAGTGGGAAGGGTGAGGGGAAAGGCGGTCCCATTATTATAATGTGCCATGGCGGCACTCTACCCATTTGAGGTGGAAGCCTAGTCCTGAGCCCTCTTGGGGTGGGGGTGTTGCATGCAAAGAGCACGTCACCTTATTCGGAACATGTTAAACACACCCATATAGGCTGCCTTACCAACCAGCAAACCAGGTTGTTAAGGGTTTGGTGATCGGGGCCCCATCATCAGATCAACACCTTGGTTCATCAAATCATAATGTGGATCTGGCAATGGTAAAGGTGACGTGGATTCCACTCACATGTTTGCCATTGTCATTCCCACCCTGAGCTGGTTATTGCACGGTCGTGTCTGTCTCTTGGCTGCTGTTTTGCCTTGACTACCATGGCGTGCACTAATACTACTCTATTTGTATATAGTGTACATAGTTGTTCAAAGCTGTAAATACTTGGTGAAGGAAAATACAAATTCACATATATAATTGTTTGGTGAAGGAAAATACAATTCAAAGCATTTTCTACTGTGTTTCTTTACTCCAAGCTCCCTTTTACACTCAGTATAGCAGGCCTTAGAACCTGAGGTTGTAATACAGAGTATAGACTAGGTGGCCAAAGACTGCAAACCTCGCTCAAGGAGAAATAACACTGAGCACGTCTCCTGAAGCACACATCAACCAGGTAACTGCTGCAGCCACTCTAAAGACTGAGAAGAAGCTGAGTCAAGATTGATTTTCTCAATATAATAGGTTGTAGTATACACACACACACATTTAAATAAGTAGTTTGTAAAGTTGTATTTATTTTTATAAAAGTAAAAAGGTGTATGAGAAAAATTATTGTGGGTGCATGTGGAATGGTGCAATGCGACAGTCATTTTTTTGGTTGTTTTGGATGAGCATATGGGGGTAGCCTTGCTGGGGGGCTCTCTCTCTCCTGAATGGCTTCAAGCTGGTAGGATGCACTGGTCTTATCTTTTTTCTGGGCAGGTTGTGTGTGTCAGAGGTAAGAGTTATGCTTTAAAGTGATGTAACCATCATACCCTGGGTGGCTTCAGTGTGTAAAAACACTGGGGGGTTAAGGTCATGTTGAGGAAAGGGGTATTAATTGTGGCAGATGGACTTGTGACTTGGAGATACTAGTTGTATATATCTCTCTGAATATATTACTATTTTTGTAATAGTGGTTTAAATAACCTGTTGAGAGGACTGTTGAAAGATTTCAGAGACAGCATAGCTAATCATGAATGTAAGTATTACCCTAGACTAAGGCATTATGTAAGGTATCCCACACTAGAACATGTAGTGAGAACTATGCTAACAAAGTAAAGGGAAAACAACATAACAGTCAGTAAGTGGAATAATCTAGCAAGTGATGTAGTGGAGGCAGGAACCATACATAGCTTTAAGACGAGGTATGATAAAACTCATGGAGCAGGGAGAGAGAGGACCCAGTAGCAATTAATGAAGAGGCAGAGCCAGGAGCAGAGTCTCAACCCCTGCAACCACAATTAGGTGAGTACACACACATGACAATGCTTTAATTACAGGGAGCAAAGTCAGGGTATTTTTCGAGAATGGTCTGTAATATTGTGGATAAAATACTTCGACATGCTACACTCTCCTGTCTGAAACATAAAGTAGGTGTTACACTCTCCTGTCTGAAACATAAAGTAGGTGTTACACTCTCCTGTCTGAAACATAAAGTAGGTGTTACACTCTCCTGACTTAAAGGTAGGTGCTACACTCAGTGGTGACCTGTACTTAGCTCAGTGAGGACGTGTCTAGTGTACTCCCTGTGGACTGAACCAGCAGCCCCTTTCAGGGTCCAAGGCCATTTTCGGAAGGGGTGTCCAAGAATTTAAAAAAAAAAAATTCTTATTTTTTCTTATGAAATGGTAGAGAATCTTTTTCTGAAGGTAATAAAACAAAAAGTACGAAATTTGGTTGAAAATTAACGAAAGTATGCTCTCACGAATTTTGATGTATCAGCGATATTTACACATCGGCGATTTTGCCGACTCCCATTTTAGACCAATTACATTATTCCAGTCGACCAAATTCTTAGCTATTTCACTAGTATTACTTCTATTCTATCGATTGAGCACAAGAAATCGTCCAGCCAACTGTTTCAACTACAAAATAAAGTGACTGGAAATTGGTAATTTAGCATATTTAATTCAAAGTTCAAAATATTCCAATTTCAAAATAGGGTGCAGAATAAACAATGAAAGCATTCCTGGCACTAAACTAACATTTCCTCTGTTCATTAGTTACGTTTTCAGTCTTTACAAATGAATTCCATTTTTATTTTTTATTCACATAATGAATTTTTATTCAAACCAAAAAATTGAAGATTTACTGTTATGCAATATTGTAATAATTGTACAAATAATATCACCACATTTGTGAACGTATATTAGACCCACCAGCTGGCGCGTATTAGACATTTCCGCTATTTTGAGCTCAGTTTAAAGCCATTTACAGTACTGAAACCAATCAAAATCATCTCTATATCTGTAATATATCTTCCATTCTATGAATTGGGACCAAGAAATCGCAAACACAACTATAAAACGTATACGAAAAAACACTGCAAAGTCGCTGTTTTAATCGAAAATTACGGTTTCAGTTTTTTTTCTCTCATTATGCACTGTGTGCTGAAGAATTTGTTTTATGTGGTGCACACTTACCACATAGATGTATTGTCTCATATCTAGGCCCAAATTTACCGCTCAAAGCTTATCTGAGTGAGCTGAGCTCGTGACGTAGAACTACGGCTTGGACCCTGAACTCAAAGCCGTAGAACTACAGCACAGACCCTGAAAGGGTTAATTCTGGTGTCCTCTGTGGAACAATATCACTACCTCCAACTCTAGTTTGTCCAACACAGCGATTTTTTTATTGGTCACCATTTAAGGAGGAATTGTGGGTACCGGAGCTTGTGATATGGCGATTGATGGAGGAAAACAAGAGGATTTGCAGTAGTCCTCCTGTTGTGAGTCCTCAGGTCAAGAAGGGAACCTGGGCAGTGGCCGGACAGCATGGAACGAAATTCAGGAACAAGAAGACAAATGCAGAAGTAGAAAAGATGAAGAAGAAAAAGACTGCTGTGGAAACTTCGAACTCCTTTTCTGTGCTACCAGACGAATGTGAGTCGACTACTGGGAACGTCACAATGAAGAACAACATGTGCTTGTTGGGAACAGCCAGTTTGGATATATGGATAGGGCCTTCTGCTTGAAGGATAGGAGTAGGAGACAGAGGGTTTGCTTTCCTGGGGCTGGGATGGAGGATATTATTAGCCGGCTTGACAATATCATGCATGATAATGGGATCAATCCTATTATCTGCCTCAGTGCTGGAGGCAATAATGTAGGAAAGCATAGAAGTGAGGATTTTGTTAGAAGGTATAAGGCAGCAATAGACATAATTAGGAAGAAGGGTGGGAACCCTGTGATATATGGCATTTTGCCCAGGAGAGGAGTTGGAAATGAATGGTTGTCCAGGACTATTAGTGCCAATTGCTGGCTGGACAAATACTGTAAGGAAAATTCATTAACATTCATAGACAACTGGGACTCTTCTATGGCAGAAATTATATGTATGTCAGGGATGGGGTTCACTTATCTAGGTTTGGGGTGGGAGCACTGGCCAACGCAGTGTAGGGAGCTGATAGGTCTTTAAACTAGAAATAGATAGTGGCATGGATTTTTGTAGAAACCCAATGAGTTCTCAGTGTAACAATAGTGTGAGTTTTAGGAAAACCAGTTATAGGCAGAATGAGGTGGAGTTATTGGTGAATATTGGGAACCCAGTAGCACTAGGTGACAAGGACAGTAACATGTATAATGGAGGAACAGAAATCAGCAGAAAGAGAAAAGAGAAGGGAGGTTTTCTAAACATATATTACAAAAATACACGTAGTGCGATAAATAAAATGGATGAATTGAGATTAGTTGCATGTGCGGGTAACATTGATGTTTTTGCCATAACTGAGACGTGGTTTAATATGAAAAATCGGGACATGGCTGCTGGATGTCACATTTATGGTTTTAAATTGTTCCAAGTAGACAGAAGTATCGGAAGGGGGGTGGGGTGGCACTCTATATCCATGATCATTTAAATTGTTGCATAAAAGTGGGTATAAAGTCTGAAATAACACATGCAGAGTCTGTCTGGATAGAATTTTCAGAGGGGTGTGAAAAATTTATTTTAGGAGTGATATATCGTCCCCCAAACTTGAATAGGGACCAAGGGAGAAATTGTTAAGGCCACAAGGCACGATAATGTAGTAATTCTAGGGGACTTTAACTTTAGTCAGATTGACTGGAATTTTTTGACTGGGAATTTAGAATCTAACGACTTTTTAGAAGCAGTTCAGGATTATTTTTTGAAGCAGTTTGTGACAGAACCTACTAAGGGAAATAACCTGCTTGATTGGTTCTTGCAAACAAGGAAACCCTTGTTAATTATTTAGATATTACAGAAGAACTCGGCGCAAGCGACCATAAATCAATTACTTTTAGCATTGAATGAAAGAATGATATTAGGAACAACTCAGTAAAGGTTTTGAAGCTGTTGATCAAAATAAAGAATTCGATATTGTTTATTTAGATTTTAGTAAGGCTTTTATAAAGTACCACATCAGAGACTGTTAAAGAAAGTGGCAGCTCATGACACTGGGGGAAAGGTCCTGTCATGGACTGAGTCATGGCTCACCAATAGGAAGCAGAGAGTGTGCTTAAATGGGGTTAAATCTGAGTGGGGATCTGTAACAAGTGGTGTTCCACAGGGATCAATTACCAGATCTATCTATATATTTGGTATGTAAAAGTCATTAATATCATATCCAGTGTCTGTATCCCTTTGTGTAACTTACAGATGTCTCCCATTAAATGTGTCTCTTTAAATGGACCCGTTTTCTCTAGTGTAAAAACTCCTAAGAAAATTGCCATTGATATCTATAAAATAAGATAAGATTTCGTTCAGATTTTTAACCGCTGAGGGTTAGCCACCCAGGATAACCCAAGAAAGACAGTGCGTCATCGAGGACTGTCTGTCTTATTTCCACTGGGGTTCTCAATATTGTCCCCCAGGATGCGACCCACACCAGTCAACTAACACCCAGGTACCTATTTGCTGCTAGGTGAACAGGACAACAGGTGTAAGGAAACGGGTCAAAATGTTTCCACCTCGCCGGGTATCGAACCCGGGTTCTCCGCGTGTGAAGCAAGAACATTGATAGCCTGGAAATTTTATTATTATATATGTGAGACATCGTAGTGTAGTCTGACCGAATTTTTGATAGTTGCCATGTCACGTTCGTTAGGCTACTATTACAATACCACTGCTTGTGGCCTGGCTGTTTTTCTAATGCAATAATATTCAGTTTTTATGCAACAATTTATATTTTCTCGTACATATAATGCAACTCCTCCTCCCTTCCCATTATATCCACATGAAACAACTTGTGGGGAAATAAGAGATTACCTGTCTGGGCTTCACCGCCACTTACAACAAAATAATCTCCCGGGGAGTGGACCGACTAGTATAATTTTACCGCGGTTACCCCCGTTGAGGCGTGTGAGAAAACTTGCCCCACTCCTGGTCACATTTAAGGGGACCCTTCGATATTCTCACTCTAAATCCACATCTATCCTTGACCAGTTTATTAAGAATGAGTAACACCAATGGTTACGGTATTGTTAAATTTTGTGGACTGTATGGGTTAATGTCTGACTGATTGGGGAGGAGGAGGAAAGAGTACAACTTAATATCACTCACCCTTTATCCGTGTCATTGCTGTTCACTTGAAGATCCCGTCATTATCATTCCCACCGTAAACCCACATTATCCCAACATACCTACTGGCCAGACGGTTGCTAAGACAATAAGAGTACTTACAGTGGGGAAGAAACAGCATTCTTGTCGCTATTCTTCGACGGATCTCGTGGTCCTGCTCGGTAGATTATTCTTCCGGCAAGACGATGATGTTGGTGGTTGTCCCGATGAGTCAAGAGAAGATTGATCCCTTGAACTCTCTTACGCCCACGAGACCGGGCGTTATTTAACGTGGTTGGTCGGGGTAGTGATTCATATCCTCTCACTATACCCCTTCATTAGAGTTGATACGCAACACTTTACATTCTATTCACACGTCGGTTTAATGTCCCGTTAATTTACTCTCGTTAGAAGTTGATCCATTAATAATTGTGTAAGATGAACACTGATCGAATCGACGCACATTTCCGCCATCAACACCGCCATGACGGCGTCGCTCACTGTTTAACACATTATCACTCTATTATTATAGTTCCTTAGACTTAATGTCCCATATTATGCCCGGCGAATATTCACAACATTCACTATTGTGAAGAGAGACCATTAACCGCGATTTGGTCGTTGTAAACGCCGATTTCCATCTCCTTTATATCCAGAGCATACCCATCATTCACCTTCATTCGCTTATCCCACGAGAGCGACTCCTCCCTGCCCTCGTATGACCCACCACGGCGTACCCAAGCCACCGTCGCGATGGTTCTTTCCTCATCTCAAGAAAAATACGAACCAACAGCCACACATTAAGAATATTCACATTAGAAAGGCTATCAAGTATAACCTTTCGGGAAAATGCCCAATATTTTCCACACAACTTAAATCCTTGAATATGACACTCAGCAATCATATCCCGACTCTTTAAATTATACCATGTTTCAGTAATTGCAATGACATCAAAGTTGCCAGCACACACTACCAAACGTAATTCATTAATCTTATTTCTTGCACTTCGACTGTTAGCATAAAATACAGTCATGCTTTTTCTTCTTCACCTTTTTCCTATTCACCTTTGCTTTTACATAATTTCTGTAATTATCATTACCCTGTGTTACTCCATGACTGTTATTATTAAGAGTCATAGTATCAAAGCCTAAATCAATATATCCATACTTATTATTTTATATTTCTAAACCCACAGTGCTGTCTTCCTTTGCAGATGACACCCGAATCTGTATGACAGTGTCCACCGTTGAAGACACTGCAAGACTCCAAGCAGACATAAACCAAATCTTTAAATGGGCTGCAGAAAACAATATGAAGTTCAATGATGAGAAATTTCAATTACTCAGATACGGAAAACGTGAAGAAATTAAAATCTCATCGGAGTACAAAACTAATTCCAACCATAACAATGTAGCAATTGCATCTGCTCGAAAAATGACAGGATGGATAATGAGAACCTTCAAAACCAGGGATGCCAAGCCCATGTTGACACTTTACAGATCGCTTGTTCTATCTAGGCTGGAATATTGCTGCACACTAACTGCACCTTTCAAGGCGGGTGAAATTGCTGACCTTGAAAATGTGCAGAGAACCTTCACCGCACGCATAAGTGCGATAAACCACCTCAACTACTGGGAACGCTTGAAGTTCCTAAACCTGTACTCTCTAGAACGCAGGCGGGAGAGATACATTATTATATACACATGGAAAATTCTCGAGGGCTTAGTACCAAACTTGCACACAAAAATCACTCCGTACGAAAGCAAAAGACTCGGCAGGCGATGTAACATTCCCCCAATGAAGAGCAGGGGTGCCACTAGCACGTTGAGGGACAACACAATAAGTGTCAGGGGCCCAAGATTGTTCAACTGCCTCCCAGCATACATCAGGGGGATTACCAACAAGCCCCTGGCTGTCTTCAAGCAGGCACTGGACAGGCACCTCAAGTCGGTACCTGATCAGCTGGGCTGTGGTTCGTACGTTGGACTGCGTGCGGCCAGCAGTAACAGCCTGGTTGATCAGGCTCTGGTCCAACAAGAGGCCTGGTCACAGACCGGGCCGCGGGGGCGTTGACCCCTGGAATTCTCTCCAGGTAGACTCCAGGTAGATACCTCTAAGTAATCCTAGTTTAAAGTCCTAACAACACCCTTATCTGAGCTAGCAAGAAAATCCACACCTGCCCTGGATAAGTGAATCCCATCCCTGGCATACATGTCATTTCTACTGTAGAAGTGGTCCCAGTTGTCAATGAATGGTACTGCATTACCCTTACAGTGTTTGTCCAGCCAACAATTAATACCAATTGCTCTGGACAACCATTCATTTCCAACACCCCTTCTTGGCAAAATGCCACATATAACAGGGCGCCCCCCCTTCTTCCTAATTATGTCTATTGCTGTCCTGTACCTTCTAACTAAATCCTCACCTCTACGCTTGCCTAGATCATTGCATCCAGCACTGAGGCCGATAATAGGATTGATCCTATTACCATTCATGATGTCAAGCCGGCTAACAATATCCTCCATCCCAGCCCCAGGAAAGCAAACCCTCTGTCTCCTACTCCTATCCTTCTAGCAGAAAGCCCTATCCATTTACCTAACCATGCTATCCCCAACAACAACAATGTTTTTTACCTTCCTTGGCGGCGTTCGTCGTGGCATTACCAATAGTCGACTCACATTCATCGGGTAGCACGGAGAATGGGTTCAATGTTTCCAAAACAGTTTCCTGGATCTTCGTTGAATCTACCTCTCCATCCCTTCTCTTGATCCTTAACTTTGTCCCATGCTTTCCAGCCACTGTCCTGGTTCCTTTCTTGGCTTGAGGAATCTCAACAGGAGGATTACTACGAATCCTCTTGTTTTCCTCGGTCAGTCGCTGTATCTCAAGCTTAGCTACCCTCAGTTCTTCCTTTAGCTGCTGGTAGAGTTGCTCAAGAGAGGACATCATGTTCAGATTCACAGAGATCACACAAGACACGTCTTCACAGAGTTAAGTACAGGTCACAGGAGGCTAAAGCATTTACTAGGAGAGAAAAGGGGAATTTATAGGCGCATCAAAAGAGGAGAGATTAACCTTACTGACCAATATGTTCAGTTTAAAAGATGAATGATTACCTTCTTTTTTCTACTAGTGGACTACACCTCACCTTCTGACAGTGTATAAGTCTCCATACTGTCGCTTCAACTTCACATTGTTCCAGACTATGAAAGAAAACTCTTCTCCAGGCTGAGGGACTGACCACCTCAAAATTACGTCTTCAAGGGTGATGGACTGATTACATCGTCTTCACATCTCTGCTTCTACAAACTCGACTGAAGAAGCCTACTGTGTAGGCGAAACGTTTCGGAATAAAGATACCTAATTGTTGCACATGTCTTACTTATCAACATGTCGGTTATTACGAATTGCTGTAGGATATGTGGCTTGTGTCTAGGGGTTTATTCGTATGAGATATACCCATGAACAAAACGTAAAAAGAAGTTACGTATAATGTTAAGTGAGGAGAACATTAAAACTTCGTGAAATATGTCTTAAACATAACGTATATTACGTTATGAATTTAAGGTATTTTAATTGTACCTTTTAGTTATCAATTTGATACAGACACTTTACAGACTTATTAATTATATACACTGTTTACAATGATATCCATTGTAGCTGAGTCTCCAGACTGAGACATAACAAGATTAACTACTTGTAATTTGAACAGTATAAAAAAAATTCTTTATGCCTTTTAGATCTTCTAATATAACTTCGAGTCTTACAATTACTCTGTTGTCTAGAGTCAGAGTTAATTTACATTACTCTAGATAACTTCTCGACTTGAATACAGGAGAAAACTGAACAGACTTTCTCGAGACAGCGAGAGACTTTGTACTCCCAATATCACACCTGCCGTCAGCTCGTGTCAGGTGAGTAGTGCATCACACCACTCACACCTGCCGTCAGCTCGTGTCAGGTGAGTAGTGCACAGGTGAATAGCCACACAATCATTAATTGGACGTCATCCATGGTGAACGATCCATTTCTTAACCAATATAATTCAGAAGAAAATGAATATATAATATTATAAAGATGATTAACTTCATTTTAGCTATTAATGAAGATAATCGCAATATAATATTAGATAGATGAACAAATATGAAAGTTATATTTTATAAAGAATCATTTCGGCGTAACATCGGTATTATGTACCATTTCATTTTAACACTGGGCATATTACTCCTGATGCGAGCACGTACGTGGCTGTGAAAACCTACAGAACTAATTTCATTCTACTCCCTTTCGGAATACCATATTCATGCCAGAGCTTTAGGTACCTCGGAAAAATGTTGGTGTATGATTTGCACAATAGCTGAGCGTGGAGCTACCAACACATGATCTCCATGAAGGAAGCCATTAATACCCCAGCTGTAGTTGGTAGTGCCCGTCACACTGTAGAACATCTTGTTCAGCTTCCCCAGCGACGAGTTGGCATCCGCTGTCTGTAATCAATATTTTCAGTATTATGTTTTATGACCGAGAGAACCACAGTAATGCGCCTACATCATCGAGTAGCATTGTATTAAGCCTATTAGTGGCCCTATGCTTTGCACATAAAACAGGAGGTAGGTCAACTGGTCCATAAAAGATCTGTATAACTTGGCCCACTATAGTCAAATTCACCTCATATAGGAAATGAGGGCCCATGCAATAAGCATTCTGGCCCATGCATTGGTCTTTCTTAAGGAAATATGGAAGCCTACTGCTTCTGTATACCTTCTAGATACACACGTTGGTTCCTGGCCATTCTGATATTGCAGCTGAATAAAGACCCAGCAGACTCTGCTGTTTCTTACATTATTCACCTTGCAACGGACTTCCTCCAGTTAATAACAAAAAAAGGTACAATACCGTGACTGGAACAATACACACACAACCCGCACATAGAAGAGAGGAGCTTACGACGACGTTTCGGTCCTATTTGGACCATTTACAAAGTCACACTAACACAAAGAACAGGTACAAGGAGTTATATATAGGCAAGCAGACAGGGGAGGGCACAAGAAAGTGGTGGAGGAGTAATAGTGGAAGTAGTAGTGGTAGTGGAAGTAGTGGAGTCAGTCATATTCTGGGAAAGAGAAGCACTGCAATAAAGCTGGCGGCCCACATAGGGTAAGGACAAGAACACAGAGGGGGAAAAAATTAAAATAAAATAAAGGACAAATACAAGGCAAAAGAAAGAAAACCCAGAGGAGAAAGAAGAAAGAGGAGAAGGGGGAAGAGATAGAAGGGAAAGGAATCAGGTTAAGTCATGGGTGTTCTGAAGTTTGGAGCATTTAACAATGTAATGGGAGAGGAAAGCATCTACAGAGACAAAGCCAGGGCTAAGATTCATACAGGGCGTAGATATTGCTATGCCTCTACTGAATGCGTAGATATTGTTATACCTCCACTGGAGGTGTAGCTATTGCTATACCTCCACTAGTGGTGTAGCTATTGCTATACCTCCACTGGAAGAAAACATATACAAAGTTCCAACTCACATATGGTTTCATTATGAGTCTTTTATTGTAGTATTCACCAAGTACATTGTGTTCCACTTCGACCTCAGTGTACCACATGGAGGTGTCTTTATATTAATTTTAATTGACTGACATGAGGTGATGTCAATCTTGGGATTCCTGTTCTTCATGGGGAACATACAATTTCCTTCAATAAATGATTATTGGAGCCAGAATCCTGCTGTTCATGGGTATGATATAAGCTTCATCCCTTAACGATAATTAGGGCATAAGATTCAAGATTTTTTCTAAATATTTTGCAATTTGGCTTCACCACCCAATTAAAGGCCGTTGATAGGTTGTTAAAAATCATACCAATATTTAACCACATAGATACATTGTTGCTGAAAGCTCCATATGCAACAATGTATTAAGTCGATAAGATCGTGGTTCAATATAAAATTTCTTGCGCTGGAAGCTTGTAGGTGGGTCATTAAAAGTCTAACCCTCAAAATTTATAAGATTTTTGTCTACTAGGGATTGTAAAAGACAGAATAAAAGTCAAGGAAAATCTGACCCCCGAAAGTGAATTAATACTGGGTCATTTGCAAGATGGCCACCGCGGATCTTAAAAAATCATTAAGGCAGTTGTGTTTTCCTTATTATTAGATGAAGAACAGTATTGTTTGGCATCTAACTTAGGGTTTTAATTATCAGTTAATCCATTGTTGCCAATATATTTATTCAGTCCACTGAATCCGTAGAACCAAAATAGGAGTCAATATGGCGGTTAACACTCCTAAATGTTTTCATGCAGGTTTAGCTTCAGTTTTCATTTTCCATCTAACAATACTTTTTTATTTCTTTTCAGCGTTATTTTCTTTAAAAAAAACAAGATTTTTATCCCTTTTTTTAGGTTAGCCCATGAAAGTTGTTGTCCTATCTGCCAAGAAAGGTGTTAGGATTAAGTAATTAAAATTGATCAGAAGGGCGGTGATGGCATCAATACTGCGAGTGTTCAGAGAGTTGACAGCATTGTTCTGTCGGCTGGCTGTCAGATACATTTGCACTGTCATAAACGGTACATTAATCAACATGAATTGGGAATAAACATAAGAAAAGCGGTTCCTCCAAACTCTCGCAGAAGAGAAGTGCACATGAAAGTTTTTGATAATTCGTTGTTTACCATGAAAAGGAAGATTAAGTATTACGGTAAAGATCTTCAGGCTGCTGACAGCATATACCACCATACATGCAGTGGAAGCTTCAGCAATGTGCATGATGCATCGCTGCAGTGTCTGGGTAGAACAGTTGCAAAATGCAGATAAATCTGAACGGCCTAAAGATACTGGTCAAAAGTAGACATTCTTCTGCATGTCTGCATATCTGAATATCAGTGATGAGCAGTCGACGATTTCATAGCTTCAGGGCAAATTGAAGGAGGATCTGAATCGTTAAGATTCGACTCCTTATGGCCATTACTATCTAAAGAACAAACTAAAGAAACAGTGCGGAGATTCTATCTATATCTCAGAGTAAAATGGCTTAAATGACATAGTGTGACATTTACAGAGCAAATGTCACATATTCTTCTGTCTTACTACAAAGATGCGCAACGAAAATGGGATGCAGTGCAAAAACAGCTCCATATTTGAGAGTGCATCAAGGCTGAATGTAAGAAGTAACATTCTGTTACTTCTTACTAACCAAAAGCTGAGAATCTTAAACGCGACTCTGCACTGGACTTCCTTCCGGAGACACTACGAAATTTGCTGAAGTATTTGTTCATAAGGAAAAATTACGCAAAGAACTACAGACCAATAGCGTTAACGTCCCATATCATAAAAATCTTTGAAAGGGTTCTAAGAAGCAAGATCGCCACTCGTCTAGATACCCATCAATTACACAACCCAGGGCAACATATGTTTAGAGCAGGTCGCTCCTGTCTGTCCCAACTACTGGACCACTACGACAAGGTTCTGGATGCTCTAGAAGACAAACAGAATGCAGATGTTATATACACAGACTTTGTATATAGCACACAAAATGCGTGATAAAGGAATAACAGGAAAAGTTGGTAGATGGATCTATAATTTCCTAACAAGTAGAACACAAAGAGTAGTAGTCAACAGAGTAAAGTCTGAGGCGGCTACAGTGAAAAGCTCTGTTCCACAAGGCATATACAGCCTCTGCGCTGCCCGCTACTGGGTATCTGCTCTCCCTGCTCCATGAGCTTTATCATACCTCGTCTTAAAACTGTGTATGGTTCCTGCCTCCACTATGTCTTTCTCTAGACTATTCCACTTCCTGACTACTCTGTGGCTGAAGAAATGCTTCCTAACATCCCTTTGACTCATCTGAGTCTTCAGCTTCCAGTTGTGTCCCCTTGTTTCTGTGTTCCCTCTCTGGAACATCCTGTCACTGTCTACCTTGTCGATTCCCCGCAGTATTTTGTATGTCGTTATCATGTCTCCTCTGACCCTTCTTTCCTCCAGTGTTGTTAGTCCTATTTCCCTCAGCCTTTCTTCATAGGACAGACCCCTGAGTTGTGG
>WNWK01028537.1:0-25276 GCA_009830355.1 Cherax destructor | reverse complement strand
GGCTGGTGTGTGGGGAAGTACCCTGGCTGGTGTGTGGGGAAGTACCTTGGCTGGTGTGTGGGGAAGTACCCTGGCTGGTGTGTGGGGAAGTACCTTGGCTGGTGTGTGTGGATGTACCCTGGTTGGTGTGTGGGGAAGTACCCTGGCTGGTGTGTGGGGAAGTACCCTGGCTGGTGTGTGGGGCAGGCTGGCTTTGTTTACGGGCTGATGCTGGGCCCACCTTCCAACCTTCAGTATCTCTCTATGTCATATTTTTATTAATTTGGGTGTCTTTATCATGCTGCTACATTATTTATGTTATACCTAATGTTATTCTGGAATAAATATGATAGGTAGATAACTTATTGATAGTACAGTGGACCCCCGGTTTACGATGGTCTCCAAACTCGCCCTTTTATGTAAGTTTATTTTTGTAAGTGCTTTTGTAAGTGTATTTTTGGGGGTCTAAAAGGACTAATCTAATTAACATTATTCCTTATGGGAATAAATTCGTTCAGTAATGGCACTTGAACAGCATTCTTGAATGAAAAAATGACGAAATTCGGGGGTCCACTGTAATAATAAGTATTATTATACAATATTTTAGTGCGTGAGCTCATAAAGTAACCACCGAACCCATTGATGTTGTGTGTCTACAAGAGTGCAGAGTCCCTGAAAAATCCCAGCCCTTTAAATTGCCATCTTTAGTTGCATATAACCTCAAATCTACTAACTCTTGTGTTCTATATATTTAAAAATCCCTTCCCCATCAACTTCTCACACATAAGAAAACAGAGGGGCTACAATACCATGGTGTTAGGGTTTATATTGGGAACTCTGCTCTCAACATATTTAACTTGTATGCTCCTGCTGATAAGTTCAATTACTTGGAGCTCCCAACTTGTGCTCAGTCTGAGCCTACTCTTATCATTGGAGATTATAATGCAAGAAACAAAAGCATTGGAAGCTCACAGTTTGGTAATCGTAATGGTAACCAACTGTTGTCACTGTTAAATAGTCATGATAATCTGCAAATTGTAGGTGACCTTGAACCCACACATATCTATGGAGGCATCCTTGATCTGTGCCTTGGCTTCAACATTACTTCTGCCAGCTGTGAGTCTTCCATTGTAACAGATATATCATCAGACCATTTCCCAAGGCTAACCTCACTAGATATAGGTAATACTATCCTTCCTGGTGGAATATTCAAAGGGAAACGTTTTAATGTTCCCCCTGATCAACATGACTTTGTTGCACATGTGACTGACTGGTATAATTCCTATGAGTGTTCCTCTGTTGAGACCTTTAACAATGACCTTGTGAGCAGTATTCAGAACTACTTAGAGCTGCCTCAAAAACCTCCTGGAACTCTTAACCCAATCAACTTCCATAACAATCATACCTCCTATAATAACCATACTTATTACATTGATCCTAAACTTCGAACACTGAAACGTACTGCTCGCAAACTAGGCCTAGCCTATAGAAAACATCATACCCCTGGAATGCTGAAGCTCTTTCAAACTGCCTTTGCTGCTGCCAGAGAGCGTATGACAGAGCTGCGGCAAACTGACTGGGAAAAATATGTCAATGGTCTCAATGCTCACACCCCACTTAGCCGAGCATGGAGGAACATAAATAGAATTAAGGGTAATAGAACTGGTCAGATAGCGCACCCTCATCCCTTACGTAGGGCGAATGAGCTAGTCAGTGCTTGGGCTGCTACATCCCAGTACCACACAGGCGAAATTAACCCTTTGGGGTCCAAGGACCCTCTCCGAAACTCGTTCTCAGGGTCCAAGAATTTAAAAAAAAAAAAAAAAAAAAAAATCTTATGAAATGATAATCTTTTTCCGATCATACCGCCACAAAAATTATGAAATTTGATCAAAAACTAACGGAATTATGCTTTCGTGAAGTTAGCGGTATCGATGACATTTACGCATTGGCGATTTCGCCCACTTTGAGCCCTATTTTCGGTAAATTCCAATGTTTCAGTCTACTAAAATTATAGCTATTTCGCTAGAACTCCATTTCTTCTATCGATTGAGTACAAGAAACTGCCTATTTACCAATTTCAACTACCTAAAATTGTGGTCAGAAAATGGGAATTTGGCCAATTTCACACAAATTTCAAACATTGCCAATTTCAAAATAGGGTCCAGAATAAACAAGGCAGACATTCCTGGCACTAAAATAACATCTTATCTGTTCATTAGTCACGTCTCCAGGCCCCTCTTACATTACTTTTGCTTTCCATTTTGAATTTTTTTTCTCACAAAAAAAATAGAAGATTTACTGTTATGTATACAAGTGCATCATTGTAAAAATTGTATAAATAATATCAGCGCACTTGTGCAAGAATATTAGACAAGCCAGTTGATGTGTATTGGGCGCAT
Source organism: Cherax destructor (assembly GCA_009830355.1). Classification (NCBI taxonomy): domain Eukaryota; kingdom Metazoa; phylum Arthropoda; class Malacostraca; order Decapoda; family Parastacidae; genus Cherax; species Cherax destructor. The sequence goes on along the minus strand of WNWK01028537.1, from coordinate 22,895 downwards.
GGTGTGATTTGTTTACTCTTGAACATCAGACAAAATTGAACATTTTCGCTATTTTGCGCTCAGTTTCCAGGTACTTGTCATCGTGAAACCAGTCAAAATTATCTCTATTTCTGTAATATATCATCTATTCTATAAAATGAGACTAAGAAAACGAGAATACATCAATAAATACCATACGAAAATAGACTGCAAAGTCGCTGTTTTAAACCAAAAACATGGTCAGTTTTTTTTTCATTATGCACTGTGGTGCAGGAATTTTTTTATACTGCACACACTGACTGCACAGACCCATTTTCTCACATCTAGGCCTAACAGCCTGTTTCTGCTTGATTAGAGGGCGCTAGAATTTAGGCGCACTAGTATGACCAAAACCCTGGGGTGTAAGCCGTACTAGTACGACCGAAACCCCGAAAGGGTTAAATGACAAATATGATGCTAGGGAGAGACTTATTTGTTTTATGCTCAGCAAGGAAGATGACTGTAATATTCCTTTCACTAACTTTGAACTTGATGCAGCACTAACTAAGGGCAACTCCACGTCACCTGGTGAGGATGGTATTACCTACAATATACTAAGATTGCTGTGTCGAGTACCAGGCAATCCTTTATTTGAATTATATAACATGAGCTATGTAACTGGGGAGCTCCCTAAATCTTGGATAAACAGCCTCATCATTCCCATTCCTAAGCCTAATCAACAAAATTCATTTCGCCCAATATCTCTTACTAGCTGCTTGTGTAAAACATTTGAGAGGATGATTCTTAATCTTCTCATGTACAGAATCAAACATTTTTTTGTCCCCCCGGTTGCATGGTTTCATGCATGGAAGGAGTGTGCATCATTGCATAGCCACCTTTCTCACTCTGCACACTGACAGCTCATATATACACTACCTTCCTTGACCTTAAATCTTGCTTTTGATGTTGCCAACCGACATGTAATCATTAGTGAACTTGCCAGAATGGATGTTGGAGGATGGCTTCTCCACTGGATTAATGGCTACCTTTCCAACAGAAAGTCTTCTGTGTTGTTCCAGGGGCATAGAAGTATAACTAAAGACTTTGAATTAGGAACCCCACAGGGAAGTGTGCTCAGTCCCACTCTATTCAATATTCTAATTAATGCCTTACTTAATGCTATGCCTAACCAGCCCCATCATTATATGATTAGTTTCGCTGATGATATAATGATTCATACCACCGGATTCTCCAACATCCAAAACATCCTTAACCATGTACTAGCCTCTTGTCAGGACCTGGGGTTGATAATCTCTACTGATAAAACAAAGATACTCAATAGGCATCCTCCTCGGCAGAGAGGCACAGTTCGCCAGATCCAGTTGCATGATGGGTCTCTTCTAGAATATGTAAACAGATACAGGTATCTAGGCTTTGAGGTCCCACTACTTGGACCTGTTGTAACGAGACTTTGTCGTCAATACAAAGAAAGGGTGAGAGCACTTAGAGTAATGGCAGGGTTTCACCCCAGGTATGGTGCTAATGTTAAAATCGTGAAAATGATGTATCTTGCTTATATTAGATCATTGGTTGATTATGCTGTGCCACCACTTGCTCTTGTGTCTGACTAGAAGCTTGGAGAGCTGGAAAAACTTTAGAATGAAGCAATGAGGATCATTTTAGGATGCCCTCGTACTGCCAAAATTTTAAATATGCAGAAAGAACTTGATATTCCTAGCATCAGAGATCGTGTTACTGAAAGAAATATTCTAATTGGGGTTAATATGCTCAGGCAAGCCCATTCAAACCCCTGCACAGAAGCCCTCCAAACTTTCCTCAGCACTAGTGAACATCCCTCCAGATGGATCGAAAAAACTGGAACCGACCTCCGCATCAATCAGATACATGATCTGTGGCAAGTAAGGCAACAGCAGCACTTCTCTCCTCCATGGAATATTACCCCATTCCAAACTACCATCCCTCCATTTCCCCCCAAACTACTTCTTAAATCACAACCAAAGCTTCGCCTTGAAGCCAAACATGATGCCTTAAACTGTATTGATAATTTAGTCAAACAGGCACGTAAAGAAACTAGAGAAAGTGCAAAGGTTTGCGACAAGGCTAGTTCCACAACTCAGGGGTCTGTCCTATGAAGAAAGGTTGAGGGAAATAGGACTAACAACACTGGAGGAAAGAAGGGTCAGAGGAGACATGATAACGACATACAAAATACTGCAGGGAATCGACAAGGTAGACAGGGACAGGATGTTCCAGAGAGGGAACACAGAAACAAGGGGACACAACTGGAAGCTGAAGACTCAGATGAGTCAAAGGGATGTTAGGAAGCATTTCTTCAGCCACAGAGTAGTCAGGAAGTGGAATAGTCTAGAGAAAGATATAGTGGAGGCAGGAACCATACATTGTTTTAAGACGAGGTATGATAAAGCTCATGGAGCAGGGAGAGCAGAGACCCAGTAGCGGACAGCGAAGAGGCGGGGCCAGGAGCTGAGTTTCGACCCCTGCAACCACAATTAGGTGAGTACAATTAGGTGAGTACACTCTCTCACAAATTATTTACGTTGATGGTTCTGTTCACCAATCCACTGGTGCAGTTGGTAGTGTTGCTGTTGTCATGCAGAGTGATGGCTCTCTTAAAGAAATTGGAGCACGCATCAATAACTGGGCTTCTACCCTTCAGACAGAACTGTTTGCCATACTCCTTGCACTCAAATGCGTCCATGTATCTAAGGTTGACTCTTTAATTGTATCTGATTCTCTGTCATCCATAAATGCTCTCAACTCATTAAGTATAAATTGTAGCATGCTTGTGTCAGAAGTCAGACACAGGTATGGTAGGATTGTGGATAGTAAAGTCAGAGTGCACATGCTGTGGATTTCATCTCACATTGGTCTTCAGATGCATGATAGAACTGATAAATTGGCTAAGTTTTATGCACTCAAAGATGGGGTAGATTACAATCTTGGCTTGTCAGTTAGCAGTTTGAGAACAATAATGCAAAAAGAACTTAAATTGAATTTTATTGACTTAAAACTCTGGGAGATTGACACCAGTCAGTCCATCTATCATCATTCTATCATGCAGGAGGAGCCACAGGTCTATGGTACATCCAACAAAATAAGCAGACTCTTGGATGTCACTACTGCCCGCCTCCGGCTGGGTTACAAGTATCTTTGGCAGGTTAAATCACCACCACCAGATATAGACCAAACAAAATGTAAACCCTGCCAGTTGGACTATTGTCACACCCTGCATCATTATGTAATGGAATGTGATAAAATTAATGAATTCAGAGACAACTCACTCAGAAATGTTCAAGATATGTCAAAGTATTTTATCCACAGAGGTATATTACAGACCATTCTGGAGAAATACCCTGACTTTGCTTCCTGTAAATAAAAAATAACAAAATAACCACACGTGTGTGTGTATATATGTGTACTCACCTATTTGTACTCACCTATTTGTGGTTACAGGGGTCAAGTCATAGCTCCTGGCCCCGCCTCTTCACTGATTGCTACTAGGTCCTCTCTCTCCCTGCTCCATGAGCTTTATCAAACTATGTATGGTTCCTGCCTCCACTATGTCGCTTTCTAAGCTATTCCACTTCCTGACAACTCTATGACTGAAGAAATACTTCCTAACATCCCTTTGACTCATAGGAGTCTTCAACTTCCAATTGTGACCCCTTGTTTCTGTGTCTCCTCTCTGGAACATCTTGTCTCTGTCCACCTTATCTATTTCTCGCAGTATTTTATATGTCGTTATCATGTCTCCCCTAACCCTCCTGTCCTCTAGTGTCTCAGGCCGATTTCCCTTAACCTTATTCGTAGGACAATCCCTTAGCTCTGGGACTAGTCTTGTTGCAAACCTTTGCACTTTCTCTAATTTCTTCACGTGCTTGACCAGGTGTGGGTTCCAAACTGGTGCTGCATACTCCAGTATGGGCCTGACGTATATGGTATACAAAGTCTTGAATGATTCCTTAGTGAGGTATTGGAACGCTATTCTTAGGTTTGCCAGCCGCCAGTATGCTGCAGCAGTTATCTGATTGATGTGTGCCTCAGGAGATGTGCTCGGTATTATACTCACCCCAAGATCTTTTTGTTTGAGTGAGGTTTGCAGTCTTTGGCCACCTAGACTATACTCTGTCTGCGGTCTTTTTTGCCCTTCCCCGATATTCATGACTTTACATTTGGCAGGGTTAAATTCAAGGAGCCAGTTACTGGACCAGGCTTGCAGCCTGTCCAGGTCTCTTTGTAGTCCTGCCTGATCCTCGACTGATTTGATTCTTCTCATTAACTTCACATCATCTGCAAACAGGGACACTTCTGAGTCTATCCCTTCCGTTATGTTATTCACATACAGTCATCCCTCGGTTTTCGCTTGTCCCAGTTATCGCCGATTTTGGTTTTCACCGACTTTTTTCAGGGAAAATTTGGCTCAGTTTTCGCCGATTATTTTAGTTTTCGCCGATCGTATGGGACCTGTCCACTAGTGCCGCGCACATACAAAGGCCGTAGGCCCGCCACCCACGCACATTGTCACGCAGTCTAGCATTGTTTACGCTTGAGTGAACATCACCCCAGGAGTTTATACAAAACATTTATTAACAATTCATTGTTTTTGGGCCTTGATTATTGTGTGTGACTACTAAATAAGCTACCATGGCCCCAAAGAAAGCTCCTAGTGCCACTTCTTTGGTAAAGAAAGTGAGGAACACTGTAGAAATGAAGAAATAATAGAAAAATATGATAGTGAAAGTGAGAAACACGATGGAGTTTAAGAGTGTAGCAGGCATGCAGGGAGTGTAGCATGCATGCAGGGAGTGTAGCATGCATGCAGGGAGTGTAGCAGGCATGCAGGGAGTGTAGCAGGCATGCAGGGAGTGTAGCATGAATGCAGGGAGTGTAGCAGGCATGCAGGGAGTGTAACAGGTATGCAGGGAGTGTAGCATGTATGCAGGGAGTGTAACAGGTATGCAGGGAGTGTAGCATGTATGCAGGGAGTGTAACAGGTATGCAGGGAGTGTAGCATGTATGCAGGGAGTGTAACAGGTATGCAGGGAGTGTAGCATGTATGCAGGGAGTGTAACAGGTATGCAGGGAGTGTAGCATGTATGCAGGGAGTGTAACAGGTATGCAGGGAGTGTAGCATGTATGCAGGGAGTGTAGCAGGCAGGGAGGGAGTGTAGCAGGCAGGGAGGGAGTGTAGCAGGCAGGGAGGGAGGTAGCAGGCAGGGAGGGAGTGTAGCATGCATGCAGGGAGTGTAGCATGCATGCAGGAGTGTAGCAGGCATGCAGGGAGTGTAGCAGGCATGCAGGGAGTGTAGCATGAATGCAGGAGTGTAGCAGGCATGCAGGGAGTGTAACAGGTATGCAGGGAGTGTAGCATGTATGCAGGGAGTGTAACAGGTATGCAGGGAGTGTAGCATGTATGCAGGGAGTGTAGCAGGCAGGGAGGGAGTGTAGCAGGCAGGGAGGGAGTGTAGCAGGCAGGGAGGGAGTGTAGCAGGCAGGGAGGGAGTGTAGCAGGCAGGGAGGGAGTGTAGCAGGCATGCAGGGAAGTGACCCCGGATAAGGACTTGGTACCTAGAGTCCTTATGGAGGGGGATTCCCCTTTCAAAAATTAGGGTCTCTTCCCTCTCCCATCTTCCCTCTCTCCCATCCAGCAACATCAGTCTTCAATAAAGGTAAGTGCCACATTCAGTTCATTCATTTGTGCATGTAAATCTATCTTTAAGGCCCCCAAATTTTTTTTTTTCCAAACTTCTGGGTTTCTGAAACGGATTAATTGAATTTCCATTATTTCTTATGGGGAAAATAGTTTTGGTTTTCGCCGATTTTGGTTTTAGCCGATCCATCTGGAACGGATTAAAACCGAAAACCGAGGGATGACTGTATACCAAAAACAGTACAGGTCCTAGGACTGACCCTTGTGAAACTCCACTCGTCACAGGTGCCCACTCTGACATCTCGTCATGTACCATGACTCGTTGTTGCCTCCCTGTCAGATATTCTCTGATGTGTGTGTGTGTATGTATGTGTATGTATGTATGCATGTGTGTGTGTATATGTACTCACCTAGTTGTGGTTGCAGAGATCGAGTCATAGCTCCTGGCCCCGCCTCTTCACTGGCCGCTACTGGGTCACTCTCCCTGCACCATGAGCTTTATCATACCTCTTCTTAAAGCTATGTATGGAACCTGCCTCCACTACATCGCTTCCCAAACTATTCCACTTCCCGACCCCTCTGTGACTGAAGAAATACTTCCTAACATCCCTTTGACTCATAGGAGTCTTCAACTTCCAATTGTGACCCCTTGTTTCTGTGTCCCCTCTCTGGAACATCTTGTCTCTGTCCACCTTATCTATTCCTCGCAGTATTTTATATGTCGTTATCATGTCTCCCCTAACCCTCCTGCCCTCCAGTGTTGTCAGGTCGATTTCCCTTAACCTCTCCTCGTAGGACATACCCATTAGCTCCGGGACTAGTCTTGTTGCAAACCTTTGCACTTTCTCTAGCTTCTTTACGTGCTTGGCTAGATGTTGGTTCCAAACTGGTGCTGCATACTCCAGTATGGGCCTAACATACACAGTGTACAGGGTCCTGAATGATTCTTTATTAAGATGTCGGAATGCTGTTCTTAGGTTTGCTAGGCGCCCGTATGCTTCAGCAGTTATTTGGTTGATGAGTGCCTCGGGAGATGTGCCTGGTGTTATACTCACCCCAAGATCTTTTTCCTTGATTGAGGTTTGTAGTCTCTGGCCCCCTAGACTGTACTCCATCTGTGGTCTTCTTTGCCCTTCCCCAATCTTCATGACTTTGCACTTGGTGGGGTTGTACTCCAGGAGCCAATTGCTGGACCAGGCTTGCAGCCTGTCCAGATCCCTTTGTAGTTCTGCCTGGTCCTCATCCAATTGAATTCTTCTCATCAACTTCACATCATCTGCAAACAGGGACACTTCGGAGTCTATTCCTTCCATCATGTCGTTCACAAATACCAGAAACAGAACCGGTCCTAGGACTGACCCCTGTGGAACCCCACTCGTCACCAGCACCCATTCTGACACGTCACCACGTACAATGACTCGTTGCTGTCTTCCTGACAGGTATTCCCTGATCCATTGTAGTGCCTTCCCTGTTATCCCTGCCTGGTCCTCCAGCTTCTGCCCTAATCTCTTATGTGGAACTGTGTCAAACGCCTTCTTACAGTCCAAGAATATGCAATCTACCCACCCTTCTCTCTCTTGTCTTATTGCTGTCACCCTGTCGTAGAACTCCAGTAGGTTTGTGACACAGGATTTCCCGTCCCTGAAACCGTGTTGGCCGTCGTTGATAAGCTCATTCCTTTCTAGGTGCTCCACCACTCTTCTCCTGACTATCTTCTCCATGACCTTGCATGCTATACATGTCAGTGACACTGGTCTGTAGTTTAGTGCTATGCTCCTGTCTCATTTTTTAAAGATTAGAACTACATTTGCTGTCTTCCATACCTCAGGTAGTTGCCCTGTTTCGATAGATGTGTTGAAGATCATTGTTAGGGGTACACATAGCTCCTCTGTTCCCTCTCTCAGGACCCATGGAGAGATGTTATCCGGCCCCATCGCCTTTGAGGTATCCAAATCGCTTAGTAGCCTCTTCACTTCCTTCTCAGTTGTGTGTATTGTGTCTAGCACCTGATGGTGTACCCTACCTCTCCTCCTTTCTGGAAGCTCTTTTATCTCCTCTGTGAACACCTCTTTGAATCTAATGTTGAGCTCCTCACACACTTCGCTGTCATTTCTTGTAACCTCCCCTCCTTCCTTCCTCAGCCTGATCACCTGGTCCTTGACTGTTGTTCTCCTGATGTGGCTGTACAACAGCTTCAGGTCAGATTTGGCTTTCGCTGCTGTCATTCTCATACTGTGGTTGGGCCTCCCTTCTTACCTGTGCAAATTCGTTTCTGGCTCTACGACTGCTCTCCTTATTCTCCGGGGTTCTTTGCCTTCTGTACCTCTTCCATTCCCTTGTACACTTGGTTTTGGCTTCCCTGCACCTTTGGGTGAACCATGGGCTCATCCTGTCTTTTTCGCTTTTCCTGTTACCCTTGGGTATAAACCTCTCCTCAGCTTCCTTGCAAATTGTTGTCACATATTCCATCATCAAGTCTACTGACTTCCCTGCCATCTCTCTGTCCCACTGAACTCCATGCAGGAAGTTCCTCATGCCCACATATTCACCTTTCTTGTAGTTTGGCTTCATTCATGCAGCCCTTCCTGCTTCCCCTTCCACTTGTAACTCTACTATGTATTTGAAACTTAGAACCATGTGATCACTGGCCCCAAGGGGGCTTTCATGTGTGATGTCCTCAATATCTGCACTACTCAGGGTGAATACTAAGTCCAGTCTCGCTGGTTCGTCCTCTCCTCTTTCTCTGGTAGTGTCCCTTATGTGTTGGTACATGAGATTTTCCAGTACCACCTCCAGCATCTTAGCCCTCCACGTTTCTTGGCCCCCATGTGGCTCTAAGTTCTCCCAATCAATTTCCCTATGGTTGAAGTCACCCATGATCAGTAGCTTCGCCCTGCTCGCACAAGCCCTTCGGGCCACTACTGCCAGTGTGTCAATCATCGCTCTGTTACTCTCATCATACTCTTGCCTTGGCCTCCTGCTGTTCTGTGGTGGGTTATACATCACTGCAATTATCACCTTGGGACCTCCAGACTGTAGCATTCCTACTATGTAATCTCCAGCTTCTCCTCTGTCTCCTCTCTCCAGCTTGTCAAAATCCCATCGGTTTTTGATCAGCAGTGCCACTCCTCCACCCCCTCTGTTCCCTCTGTCTTTCCTCAGGATCTGGTACCCCATTGGAAAGATGGCATCTGTTATCATACCTGTGAGCTTGGTTTCTGTGAGAGCTATTATGTCCAGTAATGCCTCTTTGACTCTTTCGTGCCACTCCTCCCACTTATTTGTTATTCTATCAGCATTGGTGTACCATACCTTCAGTTTCCTCTCTAATACAGTGTTTGAGGGGGGTCTGTGAGGGTGGGGTACCTGGCAGTGTACTGTGGGATTCTATAATGGAGTGTTGGGTGTGGGCTGTGAGTGTCTACCTGGGTTGTAGTTTGTGTTGGGACCGTGTGCTTGGTTGTTGGGTTGTGCTTGTTCCTGTTGCTCCATCCTGCTCTGGTTGTCCTCTACTGATTCTGTCCTTGTCTCTCCACGCTCCTTTTGCCTTTGTGCCCTCTCCCTCAGCTGCTGTTCTGTTTTTGTTCTGTCCCGGTCTAGGAACACCCTCCTGTAATCTTCTGTTTCCTTCAATCGTGGTTTCTCTTGGAGGATTCTGTCCCTCTCTGTTTCTGTCCTGAGAATCAGCTTGAGCGGTCGTTTTCTCCCCTTCGAGTACCCCCCTATTCTCTGAAAATTTACAATCTCGGACATGTCTTCTTCGCCTATTTCTTTGAGTATGCTCTCAATCTCCTTTCTTTCTGCCTGCCATCTTTCAGTGCCCTTTCCTCTCTCTCCTTCAGCCCATGAATAAACACTGCCTTTGCCCTCTCCTCCTCCCATTGCCTTTCCCTCTGCAGATCAGGTTCCTGTTTCTCCCTTTTTTTCCTGTCGCTCTTGTTGGCATGATCATTCCCTGCATTTGCCCTATTCCCCTCTCCACCTGCTCTCAGCTGCTCACCCCCTTCGCTCCTTGGCCCTGCTTGGTAGGCAGATGCGGTTGTACCGTAAGTTATATCTCCTTCCTTCCCGATGGACACCCTTGATGCTGTGTCTTTACTGGTCAATACCCCTGTAACCTGCTTCAGCCTGTTTAATTCATCTTCTAGGCCTCTTATCCTGGCTACTGCATCTTCAGATTGTGACTCCCAATTCTTCTTCTCCTCCTCCAACATCTTTTCCAGTTTCACAGAAAGCTCTCTCTCCATTTTTGCAGAAAGCTCTCCTAGTTTTCTCTCCCACTCCTGTTCCATCCTTTTGCACTGCTCTTCCATCCATTCTTCCTTACCAGAGCCGTGCTCCTGTGGTCCCTAGGTCCTGCGAGTCCCTACCACCATTTTTTTTTCTTTTTTTTTCTTTTTTTGTGTTCAGGGAAGTGTAGGGTTTAAGGGGGAGAGGTTTAGGAGGGAGAGTGGTGGAAGGGTGGATAAAAAGGGGGGGAAGGGGGCTATAGTAAAAGGGGTGGAAGGGAAGGAGGAAAAGAAGAGGGGGAATAGAGGGAGGGAGGGAGAGGGAGGGAGAAGGGGAGAGGAGAAGGAGCAAAAGAGAGATGGGAGAGGGAGAAGGGAGAGATGGAAAGAAATGGAGAGAGATTATGGCAGGATAGAAGATAGGAGAGGGTTCAGGGAGGGTGTGGGTCGGAGGTTGGAGATGCCAGTGAGGGGAGAATGGGGGGTGGAAGGGGAGGAAGGAGGGAGTGGATGGTTCTAACGGTCAACTGCTTGTTCGTATCCTGTGTCCCCAGTTACTCCTTTCTTCAGTTATTATGCTAATATAATATTACTAGTACTTATTCTAATACTAATACAATAAAAATCTGAAGGTTATACTGCCACTCACTGAGATACTGTCACAAGGTGTGTATGTGTGCGTGTGTGTGTTTGTATACAGTTGCCACCCTATAATGGTGTGTACTCACCTAATTGTGGTTGCAGGAGTCGAGACTCAGCTCCTTACCCCGCCTCTTTGCTGTCCGCTACTGGGTCTCTGCTCTCCCTGCTCCATGAGCTTTATCATACCTTGTCTTAAAACTATGTATGGTTCCTGCCTCCACTATATCTTTCTCTAGACTATTCCACTTCCTGACTACTCTGTGGCTGAAGAAATGCTTCCTAACATCCCTTTGACTCATCTGAGTCTTCAGCTTCCAGTTGTGTCCCCTTGTTTCTGTGTTCCCTCTCTGGAACATCCTGTCACTGTCTACCTTGTCGATTCCCCGCAGTATTTTGTATGTCGTTATCATGTCTCCTCTGACCCTTCTTTCCTCCAGTGTTGTTAATCCTATTTCCCTCAACCTTTCTTCATAGGACAGTCCCCTGAGTTGTGGAACTAACCTTGTCGCAAACCTTTGCACTTTCTCTAGTTTCTTTACGTTCTTGACCAGGTGTGGGTTCCAGACTGGTGCTGCATATTCTAGTATGGGCCTGACGTACACGGTGTACAGTGTCTTGAACGATTCCTTGTTAAGGTAACGGAACGCTACCATATGTTGCCGCAGTTATCTGGTTGCTGTGTGCCTCCGGAGACGTGCTTGGCGTTATACTCACCCCAAGGTCTTTCTCCTTTGCCGAGGTTTGTAGCCTTTGTCCGACTAGCCTGTACTCTGTCAGCGGTCTTCTTTGCCCTTCTCCGATCTTCATGACTTTGCATTTGGTGGGATTGAATTCAAGAAACCAGTTGCTAGACCAGATGTCAAGCTTGTCCAGGTCTGTTTGAAGTCCTGCTTGGTCCTCTTCCGATGTGATTCTCCTCATTAATTTCACATCATCTGCGAACAGAGACACTTCTGAGTCTATCCCGTTCGTCATGTCATTTACATATACCAAGAATAACACTGGTCCTAGGACTGACCCCTGCAGTACACCGCTCGTCACAGGCGCCCACTGTGATACCTCATCATGCACCATGACCCGTTGTTGCCTCCCTGTGAAGTATTCCCTGATCCATTCCAGTGCCCTTCCTGTTATACATGCTTGTTCTTCCAACTTCTTTACTAATCTCATGTGAGGAACTGTGTCGAAGGCCTTCCTGCAGTCCAGGAAAATGCAATCAACCCACCCTTCTCTCTCTTGCCTTACCTCTGTTACTTTATCATAGAACTCCAGGAGGTTTGTTACACAGGATTTGCCTTCCCGGAATCCGTGCTGTCTGGTGTTTATTAACCTGTTCAGCTCCAGATGCTCCACCATTCTTTTCCTGATGATTTTCTCCAGGACTTTGCTTACTATACACGTAAGTGACACCAGTCTATAGTTTAGTTCCTCTTTTCTGTCTCCTTTTTTAAAGATGGGGACTACGTCTGTGTGTGTGTGTGTGTGTGTGTGTGTGTGTGTGTGTGTGTGTGTGTGTGTGTGTGTGTGTGTGTGTGTGTGTGTGTGTGTGAGAGAGAGAGACCCAACAATTAATATTTGCACCAATAATTCATTACAGTTGTGACCGGGTGTAGACTAGTAAATTACTCATTACTTTATAATTTGTTCATGATTGCAACCATGTATAAACGTAAGTAAATTTACTTACATGATTCATTACCTTGTAACTTGTGAATTCATTACCTTTGTACCTTGTTCGTTCATCTATCAAAACTTTGGGGCACAGTCTCTGGACCCATTATATACCTCTGTAATCTGTAAATACTTTTGTAATTTGTCATGATTGTGATCAGATCTACCCGAGTTCATTACCTTTGTAACTTGCTCAGCTATCAAACTTTGAGGTCCAGTCCCTGGACCCATTATGTACCTCTGTAATCTTTTGACTACCGCCTACAAGATGGGTATGGGGTGCATAATAGAGATATTAAACTAACTAACACCCCATGGTGGTCCGTGAGTAACTGAGCCGAGACTGCTAGCGCAGTCTCCCTCATAGCCCCGCCTACCATTCAATACCTCTATATAATATCAGTTTTTATTAATTTAGGCATCTTTATCATGCTTCTACGATATTCATGTTATACCTAATATTATTCTGGAATAAATATGATAGGTAGATAACCTTTATTGATAGTAATAGTATTATTTTACAATACTTTATAGTGCCATGAACTAACATATATTCACGCCATGATGGTCCATGAGCAACTGAGACACTGCTCCACCTTCTCCCTCTCAGCCCCACCCACCCTTCAATACCTATATGTCAGTTTTTATTAATTTATGCATCTTTATCATGCTTCTACATTATTTATGTTATACCTAATATTATCCTGGAATAAATATGATAGGTAGATATTATTTATTGATAGTAACAGTAATGACAGTAGTTTGTTGGACTATGTATTGGTAGATAAAAGACTGTTGAGTAGACTTCAGGATGTACATGTTTATAGAGGGGCCACAGATATATCAGATCACTTTTTAGTTATAGCTACAGTGGGAGTAAAAGGTAGATGGGATACAAGGAAAATAGAAGCAGTAAGTAAGAGAGAGGTGAAGGTTTATAAACTAAAAGAGAAGGCAGTTAGGGTAAGATATAAACAACTATTGGAGGATAGATGGGCTAGTGAGAGTGTAGGCAATGGGGTCGAAGATGTATGGGGTAGATTTAAAAATGTAGTGTTAGAGTGTTCAGCAGAAGTTTGTGGTTACAGGCGAGTGGCTGCGGAGAGGAAGAAGAGCGATTGGTGGAATGATGATGTAAAGAGAGTAGTAAAGGAGAAAAGTTAGCATATGAGAGGTTTTTACAAAGTAGAAGTGATGCAAGGAGGGAAGAGTATATGGAGAGAAAAAGAGAGGTTAAAAGAGTGGTGAAGCAATGTAAAAGAGAGCAAATGAGAGAGTGGGTGAGATGTTATCAGCAAATTTTGTTGAAAATAAGAAAAGTTTTGGAATGAGATTAATAAGTTGAGGAAGCCTAGAGAACAAATGGATTTGACAGTTAAAAATAGGAGAGGAGAGTTATTAAATGGAGAGTTAGAGGATCGGAAAGATGGAGAGAATATTTTGAGGAGTTGTTAAATGTTGATGAAGACAGGGAAGCTGTGATTTCGTGTAGGGCAAGGAGGAATAACATCTTGTAGGAGTGTGGAAGAGCCAGTTGTGGGTGTAGGGAAGTTCGTGAGGCAGTGGGTAGAATGAAAGGGGTAAGGCAGCTGGGATTGATGGGATAAAGATAGAAATGTTAAAAGCAGGTGGGGATATAGTTTTGGAGTGGTTGGTGCTATTATTTAATAAATGTATGGAAGAGGGTAAGGTACCTAGGGATTGGCAGAGAGCGTGTATTGTTCCTTTGTATAAAGGCAAAGGGGACAAAAGAGAGTGCAAAAATTATAGGGGAATAAGTCTGTTGAGTGTACCTGGTAAAGTGTATGGTAGAGTTATTATTGAAAGAATTAGGAGTAAGACAGAAAGCAGGATAGCAGATGAACAAAAAGGCTTTAGGAAAGGTAGGGGGTGTGTAGACCAAGTGTTTACAGTGAAACATATAGGTGAACAGTATTTGGATAAGGGTAAAGATGTTTTTGTGGCATTTATGGATTTGGAAAAGGCGTATGATAGGGTAGATAGGGGGGCAATGTGGCAGATGTTGCAGGTGTATGGAATAGGAGGAAGGTTACTGAAAGCAGTGAAGAGTTTTTATGAGGATAGTGAGGCTCAGGTTAGTGTGTGTAGGAGGGAAGGGGACTATTTCCCAGTAAAAGTGGGCCTTAGACAAGGATGTGTGATGTCACCGTGGTTGTTCAATATATTTATAGATGGGGTTGTAAGAGAAGTGAATGCGAGGGTCTTGGCAAGAGGTGTGGGACTAAAAGATAGAGAAGCAAATACAAAGTGGGAGTTGTCACAGTTGCTTTTTGCTGATGACACTGTGCTTTTGGGAGATTCTGAAGAGAAGTTGCAGAGTTTGGTGGATGAATTTGGTAGGGTGTGTAAAAGAAGAAAATTGAAAGTGAATATAGGAAAGAGTAAGGTGATGAGGATAACAAAAAGAATAGGTGACGAAAGATTGGATATCAGATTGGAGGGAGAGAGTATGGAGGAGGTGAATGTATTCAGATATTTGGGAGTGGACATGTCAGCAGATGGGTCTATGAAGGATGAGGTGAATCATAGAATTGATGAGGGGAAAAGGGTGAGTGGAGCACTTCAGAGTCTGTGGAGACAAAGAACTTTGTCCATGGAAGTAAAGAAGGGAATGTATGAGAGTATAGTTATACCAACGCTCTTATATGGGTGTGAAGCATGGGTGATGAATGTTGCAACGAGGAGAAGGCTGGAGGCAGTGGAGATGTCGTGTCTGAGGTCAATGTGTGGTGTGAATATAATGCAGAGAATTCGGAGTTTGGAAATTAGGAGGAGGTGCGGGATTACCAAAACGATTGTCCAGAGAGCTGAGGAGGGGTTGTTGAGGTGGTTTGGACATGTAGAGAGAATGGAACGAGACAGAGTGACTTCAAGAGTGTATAAATCTGTAGTGGAGGGAAGGCTGGATGGAGGGGGTAAAGGAAGTTTTGTGTGCGAGGGGCTTGGACTTCCAGCAAGCATGTGTGAGCGTATTTGATAGGAGTGAATGGAGGCACATGGTTTTAATACTTGACGTGCTGTTGGAGTGTGAGCAAAGTAACATTTATGAAGGGATTCAGGGAAACCGGCAGGCCGGACTTGAGTTCTGGAGATGGGAAGTACAGTGCCGGCACTCTGAAGGAGGGGTGTTAATGTTGCAGTTTTATAACTGTAGTGTAAAGCACCCCTCTGGCAAGACAGTGATTGAGTGAATGATGGTGAAAGTTTTTCTTTTTCGGGCCACCCTGCCTTGGTGGGAATCGGCCGATGTGTTAATAAAAATAAAAAAAAACAGTATAATTATACAATAACAAATCTAGAAGCATTGCTTTGAAACTGGGTATAGACCAGCTGATGATGTCTGTATAATGTACTGCAGGGCAAAAGAGACCAGAGATCTATTACAGCATTTATGCACACTCCAATACAACCATCGACTTTAGTACCATAACCTCTACCATCCACTTCTGCCGACAACCAACAACCATCCACCTCAGCCTAGTAGGGCCACACCATGCATATCCACTCTCATCACAATCATCCACAAACACCATTACCCACAATTTAGGGTAAGAAATACTATTATTTCTACTGCATTTGTTGTCTTAAGCAGTAATATATCATGACAACGAACTACAATTACATATGCACTTTTATTTTTGTAAGATCTGTTGGTCTAAAAAAATTGTTTGGCTTTTTGGGGACTCCCAGGAACGTAACCCTATTTTTCTAATAAGTTCTTCTAATTATCTAACACGATTTTACCTAACATGATGTTTTCAAGAACGTAACTACCGTGCTAAATAAGGGTTTACTGTACTCCTTTCCCTTGGAATGACATATGGGACACTACCAGAACGCATGTAGCGTTATATATATGGACACTTCACTGGAGAATACAGTGGTCCCCCGAGTAACGAACACCCCGGAAATTGTACAATTATGTATGTATAATATTGTAAGTGCTTGTGGAAGTGTATTTTTGGGGGCCTGAAATAGACTAACCTACGTGACATTATTCCTTAAGGGAGTAAATTCGTTCGGTAATGGCACTTGAGCAGGCTTCTGGGATGAAGTTTTTTCGTTACTCGAGGGACCACTGTATTCCACTTCACTGTCGCTACTGGAACTGTATTCAAGAGCATGGGTATCATAATCACTATCACTATCATCACCACTGCTCACATCTGAGTCCTGGACATGGGAAAATATGAGTTTCCTCTTTCACACTAGTACAACTGAACGTGAACAAGACGGGCCAGCACCTGAGGTTGAAAGTTGAGGGTCGTATGGGTTTTCAGTAGTATTTCCAGTATCCTGGGCATTGCTTTTGGTCACAAATTCCTCAAAACCATGAAATTCATCTTTACTGACACTTCCATCTGTGTTAAAACTATCATTTATTTAAAGAACAGTCCCAATTTGCCGGGGAGTGAGGAATTTCTTAGCGCAAGGCATGGTAAACAAGGAGTAATGAAATGGCATTCCCACAATGCACCACTAGCTACCTCATTTTTTCATACTGCACACACTGAGCAAGCAGACCCATTCTCTCACATGCAGGCCTACCAGTTTTCTCCCACTAGATTTGAAGCCGATAGAATTTTGGCGAAGTATTACGGGACTGACACTGGCTTGCAAGCCGTAATATATGAGACCGGCAGTGAAAGGGTTAACAGGCAGCGTTGTCTTACCTGGTTAAGCAAGTATAGTATACATAACTGAAGGCTTGATCAATTAGGAAGTGGAACTGCTATCTACTATGATTAAACAGAATGTTTTAAATCTAAATGCACCAGGGACGAAATTGGTGAACATACATTAGCAAAACAGAAGAGGCATTGGGATGGCAAGTGTAACATACGAGAGGCCTGGGAATGAAAAACATAATATAGGAGTAGCCTGGGGACGGCAAGTGTAATATAGGACAGTAGGAGAGGTCTGGGGATGACAAAAATAAAATAGGACAAGCCTGGGGATGCCAAGTGTAATATAGGAGAACCCTGGGGATGGCAAGTGTAATACTGGAGAAGCCTGGGGATGCCAAGTGTAATACTGGAGAAGCCTGGGGATGGAAAGTGTAATATAGGAGAAGTTTTGGGATAGCAAGTGTAATACTGGAGAGACCTGGAGATGGCAAGTGTAATACTGGAGAAGCCTGGGGATGGAAAGTGTAATATAGGAGAAGTTTTGGGATAGCAAGTGTAATACTGGAGAGGCCTGGGGATGGAAAGTGTAATACTGGAGAAGCCTGGGGATAGCAAGAGTAATACTGGAGAAGCCTGAGCATGGCAAGTGTAATATAGGAGAAGTTTTGGGATAGCAAGAGTAATGCTGGAGAAGCCTGGGGATAGCAAGTGTAATACTGGAGAAGCCTGGGGATAGCAAGAGTAATACTGGAGAAGCCTGAGCATGGCAAGTGTAATACTGAAAAGGCTTTAGGATTAATAATATAATACTGGAGAGGCCTGGGGATGAAAAGTGTAATACTGGAAAAGCCTGGGGATAACAAGTGTAATACTGGAAAGGCTTGAGGATGACAAATATAATACTGGAGAGGCCTGGGGATGGTGTGTAAAATACTAAAAAAGCCTAGGGAAGGCAAATGTAATATTGGAAAGGCTTGAGGATGAAAAATATAATACTGGAGAGGCCTGGGGATAGCAAGTGTAATACTGGAGAAGCCTGGGGAAGTCAAGTGTAATACTGGAGAAGCCTGGGGATGGCAAGTGTAATAATGGAGAAGCCTGGGGATGGCAAGTGTAATATTGGAAACACTTGAGGATGACAAATATAATACTGGAGAGGCCTGGGGATGGTGCGTAAAATACTGAAAATCATGTATGTATATACAATATACGTATGAATTTTACGATGTTTTCATGTGTTTTATGATTGTTGATGGTTCAATAGGTTAAGTAAGCAGTATTGTTAGGCTAATTAACCCTTTCAGGGTCCGTGCCGTAGTTCTACGTCATGAGCTCAGCTCACTCAGACAAGCTTTGAGTGGTAAATTGGACCTCGATATAAGAGAATACATCTATGTGGTAAGTGTGCACCACATAAAACAAATCCTGCAGCACACAGTGCAAAATGAGAGAAAAAAAACTGAAACCGTAATTTTTGATTAAAACAGCGACTTTGCAGTGTTTTTTCGTATATTTTTTAAGAGTTGTATTTGCGATTTCTTGGTCTCATTTGATAGAATGGAAGATATATTACACTTATAGAGATGATTTTGATTGGTTTTAGTACTGGAAATGGCTTGAAACTGAGTTCAAAATAGCGGAAATGTTAAATTTTTGCCGATGTTCAAGAGTAAACAAATGACCTCACACGTCTAATATGCACCAGCTGGTGGGTCTAATATACGTTAACAAATATGGTGATATTATTTGTACAATTATTACAATATTGCATATCAGTAAATCTTCCATTTTTTGGTTTGAATAAAAATTCAAAATGGAATTCATTTGTAAAGACTGAACATGTAACTAATGAACAGAGGAAATGTTAGTTTAGTGCCAGGAATGCCTGCATTGTTTATTCTGCACTCTATTTTGAAATTGGAATATTTTGAACTTTGAGTTAAATTGGCTAAATTACCAATTTCTGATCACTTTATTTTGTAGTTGAAACAGTTGACTGGGTGATTTCTTGTGCTCAATCGATAGAATAGAAGTAATACTAGCGAAATAGCTAAGAATTTGGTCGACTGTAATAATGTAATTGGCCTAAAATAGGAGTAAAAAATGGGAGTCAAAGTTGGCAAAATCGCCATTGCGTAAATATCGCTGACACATCAAAATTTGCGAGAGCATAATTTCGTCAATTTTCAAACAAATTTCGCACTTTTTGTTTTATTACCTTTAGAAAAAGATTCTCTAACATTTCATAAGAAAAAATAAGATTTTTTTTTTTTAAATTCTTGGACACTGGCACACCCCTTCCAAAAATGGCCTTGGACCCTGAAAGGGTTAAATGCTATTATTATATTTCCCTACAATATAGTATTTGTGCACCAAACATTCGCGAATTTTCAACATTCGCAAGGCTCTTGATCCCCTAACCCTCGCGAATGTGGAGGGAGACCTGTATACAGTGGACCCTCGGTTTTCGTGTTTAATCCGTTCCAGAGATATCAGCTAAAACTGAAATCGGTGAAAACTGAAACCATTTTCCCCATAAGAAATAATGTAAATTCAATTAATTCGTTTCAGACACCCAGGAGTATTAACAATAAATAATTTTTTAGAGATTAAATATAGATTAACATACAGAAAAGAATGACGAATAAATATAAAGCACTAATAACATGTATAAATGAACATTTAACATCACACTTACCTTTATTGGTGACTCCTGTTGGTGTATGGAAGATGGAGAGGAGGAGAGAGGGAGGTGAGTTTATTGTTTGGAGGCAGGACAAAATGCTTAAAGGTGACACCAATATCAGCTCTATGGCTTATTTATCTATCACAATTCATCTAATATGACATAATAAAATATATTAATAACATAAAAACATGATATATACTCTAGAATGAATAAAACATGTCATTACGTATGTAAGGACTGGTGATAGTGTGTTATTGTTGTTGGGTTTATAAGGGCCACTGACCATAAGCCATACATATACAGTGGACCCCCGAGTTTCGTAAACCCGGGAAATCGTACATTTATGTAAGTATAATATTGTAAGTGCTTGTGGAAAAGTATTTTTGGGGGTCTGAAATAGACTAACCTACGTGACATTTTTTCTTAAGGGGGTAAATTCGTTCGGTAATGGCACTTGAGCAGACTTCAGGTGAGTTTACAACTCGGGGTCCACTGTACAGTGGACCCCGAGTTCGTAAGGTTCTTATTTCAAACATCGTGTTTGTAGCTTTTCGATTTCGAGAATCGTAAAATGGCTCGTGTTTCGTAACGTATTGACCTGTCCCTTCTCTCGCGCCTGCGCGGGACGCAGGACGCCGCCAGTGAAGCGTTGTTTACCATTGAAAGAACATTACCTAGCGCGCTCTTTCAAACATTCACACTACATTTGGTGTTTTTTTTTGGTGGTTTAGTGACTGTCACTGTGAAATAAGTCACCATGGGTCCAAAGAAGCTTCCTAGTGGCACCCCTGTGGTAAAGAGAGTGAGGAACACCATCGAACTGAAGAAAGAGATTATAGAAAAATATGAGAGTGGTGTACGTCTGAGTGATCTTGCCAGGAAGTACAACAAAACCCCTTCTACTATCAGCTCTATCCTGGCAAAGAGAAATGAGATCAAAGAAGCTAATGTTGCAAAAGGGGTTGATATGTTAACGAAAAATAGATCGAAAACAGTGGATGAGGTTGAGAAGTTGTTGTTGGTGTGGATCCATGAAAAACAGAGAGCGGGTGATAGTATTTCCATGGCGATAATTTGTGAAAAGGCAAGGAAGTTGCACGCAGATCTTGTCAAGACAATGCCTGCAACCAGTGGTGAGGCAAGTGATTTTAAAGCCAGCAAAGGCTGGTTTGACAGGTTTAAGAAACGTAGTGGCATACACAGTGTTGTGAGACATGGTGAGGCAGCCAGCTCAGACAAACGTGCAGCTGAAAAGTTTATGAGTGAATTCCAGGGGTTCGTAGAGGCTGAAGAATTCCTCCCCCAACAAGTGTTTAACTGTGATGAAACAGGCCTGTTTTGGAAGAAAATGCCCAACAGGACCTACATTACTCAGGAGGAAAAGGCACAGCCAGGACACAAGCCTATGAAAGACAGGCTAACTCTCATGTTTTGTTCTAATGCTAGAGGGGATTTTAAAGTGAAGCCTTTACTGGTGTATCACTATGAAAATCCCAGACCCTTCAAGAATCACAGTGTTGACAAGAATAATTTGTGTGTGCATTGGAAGGCTAACACCAAGCCATGGGTCACTATGGAGATTTTCAAGGAATGGGTGACTGGAGTGTTTGGCCCTGTGAAGAAATACCTCTTGGAAAAGAAATTGCCACTCACGTGCCTCCTGATACTGGACAATGCTCCTGCTCACCCTCACAACTTGCAAGAGTGTTTGTCTGACAAGTTTAATTTCATCAGAGTGAAGTTCTTGCTCTCCTAACACCACCCCTCCTCCAGCCCATGGACCAGCAGGTCATTTTCAACTTCAAGAAACTGTACACCAAAGCACTGTTTGAAAAGTGCTTTGAAGTGACCTCGGACACTGAGTTGACCCTAAGAGAGTTCTGGAAAGATCACTTCAACATTGTGCAATGCATACGCCTTATAGGTAAGGCTTGGGAGGGAGTGACTTCCAGGACTTTGAACTCTCTTGGGGACCATTGTGGCCAGGTTGTGTCCAACAGAGGATTTTGAAGGATTTGAGGCTGACCCTGACCTTGACCCTGACGACCCTGTGCCTGTTGTGGACTCTACTGTGGCATTGGGGAACAGCCAGGGGTTGGAGGTGAGTGGTGAGGATGTGAAGAGTTGGTGGAGGCCCACAGGGTAGAGCTAACAACTGAAGAGCTGCAAGAGCTTCATCTGGAACAGCAACAGACCACAGCTGGGTTATTGCTTCAAAGGAGGAGGGTAAGAGACAGAAGGAGTGCCTCTTCAGTGCTTAAGGAGATGTGTACAAAGTGGAATGAGTTGCAGACATTTGTTGAAAGACACCACCCTGAGCAAGCTGAAATGAGCCTTCTGTGCAGCCACTTCAGTGACAGAGCCATGTCGCACTTCAGTTAAGTGTTGAAGGGTCGCTCAGAAACAGAGGACTCTGGACAGTTACTACCAGGCAGGGGTCTGGTGACTCTCGAAGCTGGTTCTAGTGGCATTAAAAGACCAAGAAGGGAAGTAACCCCAGAGAGGGACTTGTTACCTGAAGTCCTTTTGGAGGATTCCTTCCAACCACTAACTCCTGCCCCTATCAGCAACTCTACCTTCCAGATGCCTGCAACTCTTCAATAAAGGTAAATGTTTTATATATATATATATATGTATTGTTTTTTTAATTTAATAGGTGAATATTTTTTTTGTGGAACGGATTAATTGTATTTAATATTTCTTAAAATAATGGTTGAATTCAAACTTCGTGTTAAGTACTAGCTTCTGGAATGGATTAATTACAATACTGGGGTCCACTGTAGTGGTGGTGGAGGCGGCAGCAGAAGCCAACTAATTTATATATAAGAAATATTTACACTTTAATTTATAAATAAGAAATACAGTGGTACCGACTTACGATATTTTTCATTCCAGAATGCTGTTCAAGTGCCATTACCAACATTTATCCCCATAAGGAATGATGTAAAATAGACTAGTCCTTTAGACCCCCAAATTACACTTACAAAAGCATTTAAAAAATAAACTTACAAAAAGGGTGAGTTTGGGGACATCGTAGTGGGGTACCACTGTATTTTTAATTTATAAAAAAAATACAGTGACCCTCATTTAGCACACTTTATGTTGCGTGATTTGGGTATTACGATTGGAGAATTGCGGCACATTTTTATCTAACCTGAAGTAAACCTGATATTACAGATTGCTGGAGGAAAAAATTTTGAGCGGTGGTCGCCTGCAGTGGGTTAAACCATTGAGTCAGTGGGGAATCCTTAAGGGTTGTTATGAGCCACATCAAGTGTTTAATGCTGATGAAACAAGTGTTTTCTGGAAAAAGGCCAACATGAACTTTATCAGTCAGCAAGAGAAAAGTGCACAGGCTTCAAGAC
>WNWK01028536.1:0-25277 GCA_009830355.1 Cherax destructor | reverse complement strand
TTTTTTTTTTGAGCTTTTTTAATGTTTCATGTTTTTTTAAAAATAATAAAAATATTTAAAAAATATTGTTTTTTAAGTTTTTTAATGGTTTTTTAAAAATTTTAAATAATTAAAAAATATTAAAATGTATAAACTTATTTTATTGTTTTTTTTTGACGATTAAGGGTTTTTTTAGTTTTTTAAAACTTTTTTTTTAATAAAATATACCTTGAGTGTTCCAAAAAAAAATCAAAAAATTTTGTTTTTTTTTTCCTAAACAATTTGAAAATTTATTTAAAGTGTAAAAATTGTAAGAAAATTTTTGCCAGAAAACACTCAAACGTTAAAAACGTCGAAAATGAATAAAATCGTTTTTAGACATTTTTCTGATTTTTAATTTTCATGTTTTTTTGAAAATAATATAAATATTCTAAAAAATATTGTTTTTTATAGATTTTTTAAAAGGGGATTTTTAAAATATGTAAATAATTATAAATTCAAAAGAAAACTTATTTTATTGCTTTTTTTAAATTTAAGGTTTTTCAAGAATTTTCTGAAAAAAATTTTTTTATAAAATATACCTGTAGGTCTAAAAAAAAATCATAAAATTTTTTATTTTCCCCATAAATTCAATTGCGAGAAATTTTTTTAAAAAAGTAAAAATTTAAAGTATTTTAGCTTAAAAATGAGTTTTCCAGAAAAGCATCAAACCCGTTTAAAACGTCGAAATATGCAATAAAATGATTTTTAGCACATTTTTCTGAGCTTTTTAATGTTTCATGTATTTTTCGAAAATAATATGAAATATTCAAAAAAATATTGATTTTTATAGATTTTTAATGATTTTTTAAAAATTTTGTAAATAATTAATAAATATTCAAAAATGCTATAAAACTGATTTTATTGTATTTTGACGATTTAATTTTCAAGGATTTTCTGAAAACTATTTTTACAAAAAATAAAACTATGATTTAAGCCCTAAAAGAAAATCATAAAATTTTGTTATTTTTTCCCAAAATTTAATTGAGAGAAATTTTAATGGAAAATCTAAGTATTTTAGCTAAAAATGAGTTTTGTCAGAAAAGCACTCAAACTGCTCTAAAACGTCGAAATATGTCATCAAATGCGATTTTAGCACATTTTTCTGAGCTTTTTAATGTTTCATGTATTTTGGAAAATAATATGAAATATTCTATTAAATATTGATTTTATAGATTTTAATGGATTTTTTAAAATATGTAAATAATTATAAATATTAAAAATGCTATAAACTTGATTTTATTGCATTTTTTGACGATTCAAGGCATTTTCAAGATTTTCTGAAAAACTATTTTTTTAGATAAAATATACCTATGAGTAAGCTTCCAAAAGAAAACATAAAATTTTGCTTACTTTCCCATAAATTTCAATTGCAATAGAAATTCTATTTAAAAGTGTGAAAAATCTAAGTATTTTAGCTAAAATGAGTTTTGTCAGAAAAGCATCAAACCGCTCTAAAACGTCGAAATATGCCATAAAATGCGATTTTAGCACATTTTTCTGAGCTTTTTAATGTTTCATGTATTTTTCGAAAATAATATGAACTATTCTATAAAAATATTGATTTTTATAGATTTTTAATGGAATTTTTTAAAAATATGTAAATAATTAATAAATATTCAAAAATGCTATAAAACTTGATTTTATTGCATTTTTTGACGATTTAAGGCATTTTCAAGGATTTTCTGAACAACTATTTTTTTACATAAAATATACCTATGAGTAAGCTTCCTAAAAGAAAATCATAAAATTTTGCTTACTTTTCCCATAAATTTCAATTGCAGGAGAAATTCTATTTAAAAGTGTGAAAATCTAAGTATTTTAGCTGAAAAATGAATTTTGTCAGAAAAGCACTCAAACCGCTCTAAAACGTCGAAATATGTCATCAAATGCGATTTTAGCACATTTTTCTGAGCTTTTTAATGTTTCATGTATTTTTGGAAAATAATATGAAATATTCTAAATTAATATTGATTTTTATAGATTTTTAAAGGGAATTTTTTAAAAATATGTAAATAATTTATAAATATTCAAAAATGCTATGAAACGTTATTTTATTGCATTTTTTGACGATTCAAGGCATTTTCAAGGATTTTCTGAAAAACTATTTTTTTTGATAAAATATACCTGTGAGTAAGCTTCCTAAAAGAAAATCATAAAATTTTGCTTACTTTTCCCATAAATTTCAATTGCAGTAGAAATTCTATTTAAAAGTGTGAAAATGTAAGTATTTTAGCCAGAAAAGCACTCAAACCGCTCTAAAACGTCGAAATATGCAATAAATCGATTTTAGCACATTTTTCTGAGCTTTTTAATGTTTCATGTATTTTTCGAAAATAATATGAAATATTCTAAAAGCACTCAAACCGCTCTAAAACGTCGAAATATGCAATAAATACGATTTTAGCACATTTTTCTGAGCTTTTAATGTTTCATGTATTTTTCGAAATAATATGAAATATTCTATAAAAATATTGATTTTTATAGATTTTAATGGATTTTTAAAAATATGTAAATAATTATTAAATATTCAAAAATGCTATAAAACTTGATTTTATTGCATTTGACGATTTAAGGATTTTCAAGAATTTTCTGAAAAACATTTTTTTTAGATAAATATACCTGTGAGTAAGCTTACTAAAAGAAAATCATAAAATTTTGCTACTTTCCAATAAATTTCAATTGCTGTAGAATTCTATTAAAAGTGTGAAAATCTAAGTATTTTAGCTAAAAATGAGTTTTTGTCAGAAAAGCATCAAACCGCTCTAAAACGTCGAAATATGCCATAAATGCGATTTTAGCACATTTTTCTGAGCTTTTAATGTTTCATGTATTTTCGTAAATAATATGAACTATTCTATAAAAATATTGATTTTTATAGATTTTTAATGGGATTTTTAAAAATATGTAAATAATTAATAAATATTCAAAATGCTATAAAACTTGATTTTATTGCATTTTTTGACGATTTAAGGCATTTTCTAAGGATTTTCTGAAAACTATTTTTTACATAAAATATACCTATGAGTAAGCTTCCTAAAGAAAATCAAAAAATTTTGCTTACTTTTCCCATAAATTTCAATTGCAGGAGAAATTTATTTAAAAGTGTGAAAATCTAAGTATTTTAGCTGAAAATGAATTTTGTCAAAAGCACTCAAACCGCTCTAAAACGTCGAAATATGTCATAAATGCGATTTTAGCACATTTTTCTGAGCTTTTTAATGTTTCATGTTTTGAAAATATGAAATATTCTAAAAATATTATTTTATAGATTTTAAAGGATTTTTAAAATATGTAAATAATTATAAATATTAAAATGCTATAAACTTATTTTATTGCATTTTGACGATTAAATTTTCAAATTTTCTGAAAACATTTTTTGATAAAATATACTGAGTAACTAAAGAAATCATAAAATTTGCTACTTTTCCATAAATTTCAATTGTAGAAATTCTATTTAAGTGTGAAAATCTAAGTATTTTAGCTAAAAATGAGTTTTGTCAGAAACATCAAACCGCTCTAAACGTCGAAATATGCCATAAATGCGATTTTAGCACATTTTCTGAGCTTTTAATGTTTCATGTATTTTCGAAATAATATGAATATTCATAAAATATTGATTTTATAGATTTTAATGGGATTTTAAAATATGTAAATAATTAATAAATATTCAAAATGCTATAAACTTGATTTTATGATTTTTGACGATTACATTTTCAAGGATTTCTGAAAACTATTTTTACATAAAATATACCTATAGTAAGCTTCAAAGAAAATCATAAATTTGCTTACTTTCCCATAAATTTCAATTGCAGTAAGTGTGAAAATCTAAATTTGTGAAAATGAATTTTTCGAAGCACTCAAACTCTAAACGTCAAATATGCATAAATGCGATTTTAGCACATTTTCTAGCTTTTTAATGTTTCATATTGAATATTAAAAAATTATTCAAAAAATTTTGTTTTATGGGGTTTCTTACAAGGTTTTTAAAAAAATTTAAAATTTTTAAAAATTTAAAAATTCCCCAAACTTATTTATTCATGGGAGGTTAAAGGGCATCGGTTTTTCCCAAAAATTTATTTTTAAAAATTGTCTGTGGTAGCCCTAGAAATCAAATTTTTTCTTACTTCCATTTTAACCAAAAATTATTTTTGTGAAAGGGTTATCCAAAAAACACTCAAACCCTTTAAAACCCAAATATCAAAAAATACATTTTACACATTCCAATTTTAATTTTCATCCCAAAATAATAATATTCATAATATTATTTTAAAAAAATTATAAAAATATAAAATAAATTTTCAAAAATCTAAAAAACCCCATTTT
Organism: Cherax destructor; assembly: GCA_009830355.1. Taxonomy (NCBI): domain Eukaryota; kingdom Metazoa; phylum Arthropoda; class Malacostraca; order Decapoda; family Parastacidae; genus Cherax; species Cherax destructor. The sequence continues at coordinate 20,933 of WNWK01028536.1, read as the reverse complement.
ATTCAAAACTTTTAAACCATTTAAATTCTAAAAACCCTTTTTTAAATATACCTAAACCAAAAAAAATCAAAAAAAATTTCAAATTTTTCCAATAAATTTCAATTTTTAAAAATTTCTTTTTAAAAAAATTCTAATATTTACTAAAATTTATTTTTTAAAAAATAAAACCCCTTTAAAACTTCAATATCCAAAATCATTTACACCTTTTTCCCAAACAATTAATAATTTTCGACGTGATCACTGCTCTATAACTCTTACCTTATCTACCCTCCTCGCTGATGGCTTCACTACACAACACATCACTCAACAACCCTATATTCACTACACTACACATCAATCAACAACCTTATATTCACTACACAACACATCACTCAACTACCCTATATTCACTACACAACACATCACTCAACTACCCTATATTCACTACAGTATACATCACTCAACAACCCTATATTCACTACACAACACATCACTCAACAACCCTATATTCATTACACTACACATCACTCAACAACCCTATATTCACTACACAACACATCACTCAACTACCCTATATTCACTACACTATACATCACTCAACAACCCTATATTCACTACACTATACATCACTCAACAACCCTATATTCACTACACAACACATCACTCAACTACCCTATATTCACTTCACTATACATCACTCAACAACCCTATATTCACTACACTATACATCACTCAACAACCCTATATTCACTACACAACACATCACTCAACTACCCTATATTCACTACACAACACATCACTCAACAACCCTATATTCACTACACAACACATCACTCAACTACCCTATATTCACTACAGTATACATCACTCAACAACCCTATATTCACTACACAACACATCACTCAACAACCCTATATTCACTACACTATACATCACTCAACAACCCTATATTCACTACACATCACTCAACAACCCTATATTCACTACACAACACATCACTCAACAACCCTATATTCACTACACTATACATCACTCAACAACCCTATATTCACTACACAACACATTACTCAACTACCCTATATTCACTACACTACACATCACTCAACAACCCTATATTCCCTACACAACACATCACTCAACAACCCTATATTCACTACACTATACATCACTCAACAACCCTATATTCACTACACTATACATCACTCAACAACCCTATATTCACTACACTACACATCACTCAACTACCCTATATTCACTACACAACACATCACTCAACAACCCTATATTCACTACACTATACATCACTCAACAACCCTATATTCACTACACAACACATCACTCAACAACCCTATATTCACTACACTATACATCACTCAACAACCCTATATTCACTACACAACACATCACTCAACTACCCTACATTCACTACACTACACATCACCCAACTTGCTTATATTCATTACAATACACATCACTGAACTACCTTATCATCACTACAATACACATCACTGAACTTCCTTATCATCACTACAATACACATCACTGAATTACCTTATCATCACTACAATACACATCACTGAACTACCTTATCATCACTACAATACACATCACTGAATTACCTTATCATCACTACAATACACATCACTGAATTACCTTATCATCACTACAATACACATCACTAAACTACCTTATCATCCCTACAATACACATCACTGAATTACCTTATCTTCACTACAATACACATCACTGAACTACCTTATCATCCCTACAATACACATCACTGAATTACCTTATCATCACTACAATACACATCACTGAACTACCTTATCATCCCTATAATACACATCACTGAACTACCTTATCATCACTACAATACACATCACTGAACTACCTTATCATCCCTACACTACACATCACTGAACTACCTTATCATCACTACAATACACATCACTGAACTACCTTATCATCACTACAATACACATCACTGAACTACCTTATCTTCACTACAATACACATCACTGAACTACCTTATCTTCACTACAATACACATCACTGAACTACCTTATCATCACTACAATACACATCACTGAACTACCTTATCATCACTACAATACATGTCACTCAACTACCTTATCTTCACTACAATACACATCACTGAACTACCTTATCTTCACTACAATACACATCACTGAACTACCTTATCATCACTACAATACATGTCACTCAACTACCTTATCTTCACTACAATACGTGTCACTCAACTACCTTATCTTCACTACAATACGTGTCATTCAACTACCTTATCTTCACTACAATACACATCTCTCAGCTACACTGTCTTCACTACAATATATATAACTCATCTACCTTTAGGAATTCTTATGACAGCCATCAACATCTTTCTAACTTTCAGATGTTCAATCCCCAACCTTAAATCCAAACTACAAATCCACAAATAACAAAAAAGGCACAATACCGTGTGACTTTGTAAATGGTCCAAGTCGGACCGAAACGTCGTCGTAAGCTTCTCTCCTTTTATATGTGCGGGTTGTGTGTGTACAAATCCACACTATAACATAAACCTTTGCTTCAACATGTAATTAACATATTCACACACATACTACGCTTTCTCTCATCATAATTTCCTCTCAGATGTTATTAATATATTCATAACCCAACTACAAATTTTCCTCATTTTATCTTCCTCTCAGATGTTATTAATATAATCATAGCCACATTACTACCTTTCCTATCTTAATTTATTCTAAGCTGTTTATAATATATTCGAAGTCACACTACACCTTCCCTAATCTTAGCTTCCGCTCAGATATTTTATTCAAAGGCTCACTACACATTTCTTCAAAATAACTTCCTCTCAGATATTATTAATATATTCATATCCCCACAACATCTTCATATTTTTAACTTCCTCTCAGATTATATTTTGCAGACAGTGCCAGTCAGTATCTGTTTTTTTTAAGCAACTAAAAACTGTAACTTTTTTTTCCTTATCAATTCAAACCACACAAATGAAAATAACCTGTAATTCACACTGATGGTAGATATGTAAGAAGGTTATGTAAGTCTTCGTTATCTTGGTCTATGTATGATTTATCCATTGATGGGTCCTGTCCAAGCTTGCGGGACATTCCCAGGTCTATCAGATGTGCAACGTATTTGTTATCAAGTGTTTCGATGAGAACATTGCCAGCGTGTAGGTCTTGGTGTGTGAAACCCTTTATATGGAAATCAATCACTGCATTCTTCACGGCTTCATAAGCTTTCTTGCATTCACCAATTGGGTTGCTTTGGAAGAAGTCGTCGAGGGATTGTCCTGGGCAGAGCTCCATGACGATTGCTGAAGGAAGTCCTTTAGCAATCCCGATGAGTTTTGGGGCTCCTCCAGCTCCTGCAGCAGCCTTTAGGAGTCGTGCCTCTGTCATGTCGTATTGGTAGCTTTGAAATATTTTTACAGCGGCAATGATGATCGAGCCATCATCCAGTGTCACATGGGCTTTATGGGTCTTAGCGAAAGCTCCTTCCCCAATTTCACTCTTAAGTGAAATTTGAGACCACGAAATCTTGCGAAAGGTTTTCTTAGGCTTGCGAGGAAGGTGTTGTGAGGCGCCACACTCGCTATTGGAAACTTTTACCCTTTTGCTAGTTGGTCCAGATGGTGAGGAAGAACGAAGCCGCTTCTCAGTAAAACCAGCCATTGTTTTCCTTGTCATCCCTTGAGAAATTTTAAGCGCCAAGCTCAGGATTCGAACCTGGTACTCAAGCTAAGAGAGGTGTAACTCTCTCCACTGGGCTATCGCGGTTGGGTATACTAATGTTAGAAAAAAACTTCTATTTAACAATATTAATTTATGTATCTAATCATTATCAAGGTGGTAGATGTGAATTAGTAAAAGATAAATAGTGCTTTCATGAAAAATATGTAGTGTAGTGATGGTTGATATATAGCTTAGTGGTGATAGATTGGTAGTAATGTGGTCATTGATATCTAGTGTAGTGATTGATGTGTTATGTAGTGATGGGAGATGTTTAGTATAATAATAGTAGATGTGAAGTGTAATGAGTGAAGATATTTAGAATAGTGGTGGAAGATGTGTAGTTGGGAGCTGTGTTGTCTAGTGATGGTAGATGTGAAGTGTAGTGAAAGTCGATGTATAGTACAGTTATGGTAGATGTGCAGCATAGTGATTGTAGATGTATAGAATAGTAATGGGAGATGTGTAAAGCAGTGATAGCAGATGTGAAGTTACAGATTGAAAATAAGTACTGTAGTATTGTATATGAGTAGTGTAATGATGGTAGATGTGTAGTTTAGATTTGCTAAATGATAAGTGATAGTAGACGTGTAGAGGTGTAGTGGGTGTTTTGTGGTGGTAGATGTGTACTGTAGTAGGGTATATGTATAAAGTACTGATAGTAGATGTGTAGTGTAGTGAAGGTAGATGTGTAGTGTCGTATTGGTAGATGTCTAGTCTAGTTATGGTAGATAAGTACTGTAGTGATGGTAGATGTGTAGTCATTGTAGATGTATAGAGTAGTGTTGGTAGATGTGTTGTGTAATAGTTGTAGATGTGCAGTGTAGTGGTTGTAGATGTGTTGTATAGTAATGGTATGCTGCACAGTTTTGGTCACCGTATTACAGAATGGATATAAATGCACTGGAAAACGTACAAAGGAGAATACCAAAGATGATCCCATGTATCAGAAATCTTCCCTATGAGGATAGACTGAGGGCCCTGAATCTGCACTCTCTAGAAAGGCTTAGAATTAGGGGGGATATGATTGAGGTGTATAAATGGAAAACAAGAATTAATAAATGGGATGTTAATAGCATGCTAAAAATATTTAACATTCACAGGACTCGCAACAATAGTTTTAAATTTGAAAAGTTCAGATTCAGGAAGGATATAGGAAAGCACTGGTTTGGTAATAGAGTTGTGGATGAGTGGATATGTAGCATAGTGATGGTAGATGTATAGTGATTGTACATGTGTAGTGATAGTAGATGTGTAGTGAGGGTACATGTGTAGTGATGGTAGATGTGTATTGAAAATAGATTTGTAGTAATGGTAGATATGTAGTATAGTGATGGTAGATGTGAAGTGTAAAGTAGGTAAATGTGTAGTGTAGTGATGGTAGATGTGAAGTGTAAAGTAGGTAAATGTGTAGTGTAGTGATGGTAGATGTGTATTGACTGTAGATGTGTAGTGTAGATTTGGTTGATGTCCGCTTGGAGTTTTGCGGTGTCTTCAATGGAGGTCACTGCCATGGCAATCCGGATGTCATCCGCGAAGGAAAACACGGAGCTATAACTTACATCTCTGTCTATGTCAGAAATGAGGATGAGGAACAGAATGGGAGCGAGTACTGTGCCTTGTTTAACAGAGCTTTTCACCGTGGATGCCTAGGACTTTACTCTGTTTACTATTACTCTTTGTATACTATTTGTCAGGAAGTTATAGATCCATCTACCAACTTTTCCTGTTATTCCTTTATCACGCATTTTGTGTGCTATTACGCCATGGTCACACTTGTAGAAAGCTTTTGCAAAGTCTTTGTATACTACATCTGTATTTTGTTTATCCTCAACAACATCCAGGACCCTGTCATAGTGGTCCAGGAGCTGGGACAGGCAGGAGCGACCCGCTCTAAACCCGTGTTGCCCTCTCCATAGAATGCTGAAGGCCCGCGATAGGGGCTTCTTGTAATTCTTGATGAACACGGAGTTCCATGAGTCTGGGACTGGGACAGAGTGCATAGGCATGTTATTTATTGCCTTTTCAAAGTCTTGTGGAGTTAGAATAATATCCAAGATTTTTGAGATAACCAAATTTTGCGTTTCGTTCATAAAGAATTCATTTGGATTGTCGACCCTTAGTCTGCGCAACGGCTCGCTGAACACTGAGTCGTATTGGGACTTTAATATCTCACTCATTTTTTGGCTGTCATCTGTGTATGTCCCATCCCGCCTAAGCAGGGGCCCAAAACTGGATGTTGTTTTTTCCTTAGATTTGGCATAAGAGAAGAAGTATTTTTTTTTTCAATTTCCTTCATGGCTTTTAGTTCTTCCTGAGATTCTTGTCTCATGTAAGATTCCTTCAGTTTAAGTTCGATATTTGAATTTCATTGACCAGTGCCTCTATGTATTTCAGATATATTGGCCCCTCTCAGCAGCTCTGTGACTCTTCGCCTTCATCTGCATAGGGAGCATCTCTCTCTTTCTAGTTTACATATTCTCTTTCTTTTTCTTAATGGAATGTGTCTTGAGCAGATCTCAAGAACCACAGAGTTCACTTTTTCTAGGCAACTGTTCGGATCCGTGTTGTTTAGGATATCTTCCCAGCATGTTTCATTTAGGACATGGTTGACTTGATTCCATTGCATGTTTTTGTTATTAAAATTGAATTTTGTGAAGAGACCTTCCTGACTGATCACATTTTGCTGGTCAGGAGCCCTGTGCATAAATGTACCTCTATTATGTTGTGATCTGAGTGTATTGTCTTTGATACGGTTATATTCCATATCAGATCGTCGTTGTTAGTGAAGATGAGGTCCAGCGAATTTTCTAGTCTTGTAGGCTCTAATATTTGCTGGTTAAGGTGAATTTGGCGCAGAGATTTAATAGTTCGTGTGTGTGTGAGTTTTCATCTGCGCTGCCTCCTGGGGTGATCTCTGCTAAAGCAGAGTTTGCTATACTCCTCTATTTTAGGTGTCTCAAGTTGAAATCTCCTAGTAGTAATATGTGTGGGGCAGGAGTTGGAAGATTTTCTAGACAGTGGTCAATTTTCAAAAGTTGTTCTTGGAATTGCTGGGAAGTTGCGTCTGGAGGCTTGTATACCACCACAATGACAAGGTTTTGGTTTTCAGTCTTTTCCGCCAAAATTTCAACTACATCATTTGAGATGTTTAGTAGTTCTGAGCAAATGAGCGACTCTGTGAAGTACAGACCAACCTTCCCTTGTTGCCTGTTTTTAGTCTGTCGCATCTGAATAGCTTATAACCTGGGATCCATATTTCGTTGACATAATGATCCTTTATGTGGGTCTCTGTGAATGCCACAAACATTGCATTTGATTGCATGAGCAGTCCCTTGATGTAAGGAATTTTGTTGTTTTTTGACGGCTTTAGACCCTGTATGTTTGCAAAGACAAATGTCGTTATATTGGTGGAATTTAGGGGGGTTATTTGCTGGCTCTAATATCTGTTGTTCTTGAGTGGAGGGGGATATTGACCATCATTCATTGGACACATTAGTATCCCTGCGATCCCCGTCGGGGAGGGGAGTCTATACTTCGCTCTGCATCACCAGGATGCAGTACTCTAACAGAGTCAAGATCAAGCCTTCTAGTGGAATCATCGATGATACCACCAAACTAGCAATTGCATCTGCTGTTAGCAGCAGTCTGCAAGTCAAATTCACGGCGATATTGTCACTGAAAGCTGCCTTCATTGTCGTCTGTATTGACGACACTGAGGCAGAGAAGCTTCTCACCACAGCTGCTACTACCACGCTACAAGACCGGGGATTCCAAGTCTGGACTTTCCCGGCCTTGAAGGCCAAGAGGACTGTGTTCCTCAGACGCCTAGACACTCTCATCACCACTCAAGATACGAATGAAATAAAGACATGCACAAAACGCAGAACCCTTGGGCAAAGGTGGACTTTATCAACAAAATACCCACTGCTTCATCCATGCTGAAGGTCACCTTCAGTGACGTCACTATGGCAGACAAAGCTCTTACCGATGGACTGGTTATCCAATATTTCCACATTAACCCAGCCTTCATCATAGAGCCTTCCCACAATCCATCACATAACTAAAGACTGCCCATCCAAGGATAAAAAGTTCTGCTCCACCTGCAGTAAGGAAGGACATGACTACAGCTCTTGCACCACCACTACTCCACCACTGCACCACCACTACTCCACCACTGCACCACCACTACTCCACCACTGCACCACCACTACTCCACCGAAATTTTTAAACTGCAAGAACGATCACCACACACTTGCTGCCAGATGTCCAATCCGCCGAGAAATCCACAAGAAGCAAGTAGAACAACTCAAGAAAACCACTGCCCAGACCACTACTTACGCTGCTATCACCAAAATTCAAACTGATACTACAAAAATTCTCCAGGCCACGCAAGCGGCTGCCACCACCAACACTACACCACCACTACATGCTGGAGAATCTACCAAAATTCTTTACTGCATCATGTACGCCCACGTACAGAATGTAGCTACACCTGGTTCATTTAATACAACTATCAATGAACTACTACAACTCAACAACCTGCCAAACTTTACATTCCCTGCATCGCCACCGTCAGCTGAAATCATTCAAGCCACCACATGTACCGTCCACCTCGCACCTACACCGACACCACCACCAGCACCTCAAGCTCCGCCCTCCACCATGGAGACGGACCAACCAGAGAATAGAGAGGCGCCGACTCCTCCCACCACCGAGAGCACACCTGTACCTGCTACCACCTCTGTAATGCACCAATCAGAGACCTCGGACGACCCACTACCTCTGCTCCAGCAAATTCCCCCAGCCAAGAGAGCTAAAATTCTAGTTGAAAGTATTCAGGGATTCCTGAAAACCCACGCTACCAACCTCTCTGATCCTGCTACTACTACTGCTACTGCTACTCCTACTACTGATAGTTACGCAGACGATGATGTCGACTCCTCATACATTGATACAAACGGTATCTTCTTCTATACCACTGATCAATATAGAACTGCTATGCATGCACAAGAAGTCCACCATCGCCTCAAGCATGGAACTGTCAAGTTTACCTGCGACCCCAATCACAGCTGCACACTAGAACAAGCACTCCAACTCCTCACCTATCACCTCACCGATACCACAAACACATTTCTAATAGAACACATCTCCAGGAAAAAGTTCAGAGCACTACAGAATGGTTCTCTTGAACAATATGCTGAGTAGAATCTTCCCATCGACCACTCACTGAGAAGCTAAGTTTCCCCAGCACTTTGCTATTTAGCTAAAGCTGGGGTGTGGCTCCAATCGACCCTGATTTCACTGCTTCCTTGGCCCTTCCTGACCTGCGTTCTGTTGCAGCCTTATCCAACGTCCTTGCATCGTCAGCTGATCACCGCTGACATGCCTCCAAGACTCTCCCTTCCCTGGGATCCATCGACATCCAGCAAGACATAGACATCCCTCAAGACACTCCCATCACTGGGAGCCAAGGCCGGGTCACCTATTGGAGAAGACCCGGGCCGGCAGTACCGGCAAACCTACAAGAAGAAGAAGAAGAAGATTGAGTGGAGGCAAGTGTCCGTGCCTCTGCTCCAGAAGTGTTTTCAGTTGGTGTAGGATTATTGTCATTTCTTGCCAGTCTTTTCTCCCTCCTGGTCCTAAAAAAACTCCGTCCCTGGAGGGATTGTGGCTCCCCTCTTTTGTTTTCCATAGTCTGACTGTTCTGTTTCTTCTTGTCCTCTTTAGATGATGTGCCTGCCAGTATGCGTTGTAGCATTTTCTTTCATGGATTGATGAGTAACACATTTCTGGGTGAAATAAGTTACAGGAGGGGAAGTTGCACTCTCCTGTTGCCATGTGGATGCGGCATTTTTTCCGATGGTCAAAGGTGCATGTCCCACCTGTTTTACCAGATATAACATGCCTGCAGATACCCCTTTGCATAGATTGGATTTCCGTTTGCTAGGATTCATTGTAGCTACGTTCGCTGCTTGTGCATTTTTTTATGTTTCCTCCCTATCTATCCCCCCTGTATGGACATCAGTGCTTGTACCAGGATTTGCTGGTAATGTGTCGACACTGTTCCCTGAGGCATCATCCCCTTTTGTTCCATCTCCAGCAGTATCACTATTTTGTTGCTCTGTGAATTGAATAGCGTTGTCTTTATTTGTTTCATCACCAGGGCCAGTGTCTCCTTTTGGTTCACTGTCCTCCATGACATAACTAGCACCCTCATGAGCACTGTCCTCCAAGACAACACTAGCACCCTCATGAGCACTGTCCTCCAGGACAACACTAGCACCCTCAGGAGCACTGTCCTCCAAGACAACACTAGCACCCTCAGGAGCGCTGTCGTTCAAGACAGCCCCGTCAAAACCACCCATCTTATTTTCCCAGCTGTCATACCATGTTGACATGTCTTTCAAGAAGGATATTTTATTGGTGTTCTCTTCTTTTAAATAACACAGAAGGCCAGTACAGTACAAAAACTCAGAAGAACAGTAGATTAAAGCAAGACTGAAGAGCAGTCCTGTACAATAACACAGAAGACCAGTAGAGTACAATTTCACAGATGACCAGTACAGTACAATACACTGAAAACAAGTACAGTAAAATAACACAGATGACCAGAACAATACAATAACACAGAAGAGCAGTACAGTACAATACCACTGATTACCTGTACAGTACAATAACAGCAGAATATTACAGTACAATAACATTGAATATCAGTACAGTATAATAAAACCGAATACCAGTACAGTATAATAAAACCGAATACCAGTACAGTACAATAACACATAAAATAAAACAGACGATGAGTACAATAACACATAAAATAACCCAGAAGACCAGTACAGGACAATAATACAGGTCATCAGTGCAGTACAATAAGCGGCATGTCCTACGAGGAGAGGTTAAGGGAAATCGACCTGACGACACTGGAGGACAGGAGAGATAGGGTTGATATGATAACGACATATAAAATACTGAGAGGAATCGACAAGGTGGACAGATACAGGATGTTCCAGAGATGGGACACAACAACAAGGGGTCACAGTTGGAAGTTGAAAACTCATATGAATCACAGGGATGTTAGGAAGTATTTCTTCAGTCACAGAATTGTCAGGAAGTAGAATATTCTGGGAAGTGATGCAGTGGAGGCAGGATCCATACATAGCTTTAAGAAGAGGTATGATTAAGCTCATGAAGCAGGAAGAGTGACCTAGTAGCGACAAGTGAAGAGGCGGGGCCAGGCGCTGTGACTCGACCCCTGCAAATACAACTAGGTGAGTACATACATACTCACAAAGGCAGAATGGTTCAGAAATGGGAAATATGAACAAGAAAGCGAAGCTGGAAGTTGAAAACTCAGTTGAGTCATAGAGATGTTAGGAAGTATTTCTTTAGCCTTAGAGTTGTCAGGAAGTGGAGCAATCTGGAGAGTGAAGCGGTAGAGCCGGGACCCATTCATAGCTTTAAGTGGTACGACAAGACTCTTGTAATAAGGAGAAAGTGGACCTAGTAGTGACCAACGAAGAGGCTGGGCCAGGAGCTGTGACTCGACCCCTGCAACCATATATAGGTGAGTAGGTGAGTACACATACACTCACAAACACACCCACGCAGGCAAAACACAAGAGAGAAAGGCCATTAAAATTGAGGAGAAAAAAAGACTTCAGAATAATAGAACTAAGATCATCGAAGCCTCTACCAACAACAACAATTTCAACATTGCAACCTCGGATATCCTTTACCTGACGGCACAAAATGAGGAGAAATTCGCATTAAGAATTCCGAAACCTTACAAAATCTTGACCTTTTCATAAAACCTTGATTCAGAAAAGAGTAAGGAGGTTAAAGACCTCATATTAAAGTATATAACCCTATTTGGCGAGTGCCAAAAACGTGTACCCTTGGGTGCCACGAAGTGGAGGTCTTAGACGCCCTATCAAGCAATCCCCCTGCAGAGTCAGTCCTGCGAAACACCAAATATTGAGGAAGTAGAGTTTCTATTGTCTCAGGGACTCGTGGAACGTAGTAAGAGTCCATGGGCTTCGTCATGTATCTTGGTTCCTAAGCCAGACGGAAGCATGTGCACTGACTACCGTAAGGTAAATGCCGTTACAATACCTGACGGATATCCTCTTCCCCGCATCGATGACTTAATAGACGCTGTGTCCGGCGCTACCTTTGTAAGTCGTCTCGATTTATTGCGAGGATATTATCAAGTTGCTCTCACACCGAAGACACAAGAAATATCAGCGTTTGCTATTAAGAACGTCTTATTTAATTACCGGGTGATGCCCTTCCATGCAACGCTGCCTCAACCTTGCAACTACCAGTGAATGAAGTGACCCAACCTCTAGAAGGAGTCGAAGTCTATCTTGATGACTTGTTGGTATTGAGTATTGACTGGAATGTACACTTAACCCGGATTGAAGTTTTGTTCATGACTCTGGAAAATTATAACTTTACTGTATGTCGTTATCATGTCCCCCCTGTCCTCCAGTGTCGTAAGGTGTGTGTGTGTACTAACCTATTTGTGGTTGCAGGGGTCGATTCATAGCTCCTTGCCCCGCCTCTTCACTGATTGCTACTAGGTCCTCTCTCTCCCTGCTCCATGAGCTTTATCAAACCTCGTCTTAAAACTATGTATGGTTCCTGCCTCCACTACGTCACTTTCTAGACTATTCCACTTCCTGACAACTCTATGACTGAATACTTCCTAACATCCCTTTGACTCATAGGCTCATAGACTCTTCAACTTTTCCAATTGTGACCCCTTGTTCCTGTGTCCCCTCTCTGGAACATCATGTCTTTGTCCACCTTGTCTATTCCTCGCAGTATTTTATATGTCGTTATCATGTCTCCCCCTGTGTATGTGTGTGTGTTTGTTGGAGTTGTGATAACCAGAACTTCTAGGTTTGTGTTGCATTCATTATTTAGTTCTAAGTGCTATATTTATTTTCATTTTCCAGTATTAGGAAGGGAAGCGTTCAGGAGTTACCAACGTACCAGAATACAAAAATTTGTATTCCGCTGTTCATATACGAGTCTCATATGTAAGCAGCTCCTAATATATGCTTGTATATTTGTATGCATTTATATATGTTTGCATGTGGGTATGTATACTTGTGGGTATATTTGTGTTCGTATGTAGGTAGTTGACAATATTTCGTGATGGTATATAACTATGCATTACAAGCTTCAAGGAGAACAAATTTGTAAAAGAAAACAAACCCAACTCTCAAATTAATTTTCTTACATATATATGCATATACACAGCATATCTGTGTATGTTGGTATATGTGTGGGCATGTATGCTTGTGTGTGTGATAACAGAGGCCTTTCTTGTTGCAATCAACACATTAGGATTAGGAGTTTGCAATGTTCCAGGAATAGAGTAGGATTCTGGAGAGAGTCGGTTCCCTGAACGAATCTGCCTGGATTTCTTCCTATATTACTGCAACATTTTGTCTCTTGTTGACGATTATTGCATATGCATGTGAATGTATTCACGTGCATATGTATATTTGCATGCAGTGTAAAACAAGTCAAGAGATGAACCCATACAAATACTGCAATAACAGAAGTGAAATACTCTGCCGTCACTTCCGGGCGATTCCCGCAAAGCTTTACGCCTCGCTAAGCTTCAGCTTTCAGTTTCTGAGGCTGACTTTTACGAAGCTTGATCTGTTGTTTATAATAACTCATAGGTACCAAAAACTATCATAACGAAGCTCACATAAGTTATTTTCGCATGAACTAACACAAAGTATACCTGGAGTATACCTGGAGTATACCTGGAGAGGGTTTGGAAGGGTCAACGCCCCCGCGACCCCGTCTGTGACCAGACCATAACAACTGAAGGATTATGTGGTACTGTTATGTATAGATATGCAACTATTCCTTTTAATCCGCATTACGAATATTCATAGATGTGATACATACTAAAAGAGACACTAGTTAACAGTGGTAAGCGATTTCAGAGACAATTGTTATAAAGCGGGACTTTACCTTACTAATGGTGGGCCAACTATCCCATAATAGCTGTCACTTCTCATTTACCTGGAAGGTGAATAGTACTTATTAGAACATTCAACCTGCACCTTCAGCTAGCTTCATCCTCTTCAATCATTCCCAGTTATACCTATACCAGTTGTACCCTTCAACCCGCGTTCAGGCATCCTCAATTACACCCTTCAGCACGCACCTTCTGTAAGAACCTCCAGTTGTATCCTTCAGCACACACCAACAAGCACCACCAGTTGTATCCTTCAGCACACACCAACAAGCACCACCAGTTGTATCCTTCAGCATACACCAACAAGCACCACCAGTTGTATCCTTCAGCACAGCAAAAAGCACCACCAGTTGTATCCTTCAGCAAGCACCTACAAGCACCACCAGTTGTATACTTCAGCACACCCAACAAGCACCACCAGTTGTATCCTTCAGCACACACCAACAAGCACCACCAGTTGTATCCTTCAGCACACACCAACAAGCACCACCAGTTGTATCCTTCAGCACACAACAAGCACCACCGGCTGTATACTTCAGCACACACCAAAAAGCACCACCAGTTGTATCCTTCAGCACACAAGCACCACCAGTTTATCTCAGCAACCCAAAGCACCACCAGTTGTATCCTTCAGCACAGCACCTAAAGCACCACCAGTTGTATCCTCCAGCAAGCACTACAGCACCACCAGTTGTATCTCAGCACACCCATTCACCCACACCTACAACTACCCTCAAAATAAATAATGTCTTTCTAATGACAAACATGACTCACCTTCCCATGATGGTAGATGACGCCAGGATGACTGGAGTAACCAGGAGCTTGTGGAGCCCAGAAAGACCTGGCATCCATGTGGAGCTGGAGCCCGACTGGTGCTGAGGCATTGATGCTAATATCAATGCACTTGTTTTCAGCACTTTATGAATACACTTTTGTTTAATGCTCTTATCAACACTAAGTATTTTTCACACTTTTGTTTCTTAATTCCTTAAACCAACACTTGCCCTCAACACATCCCTTCACCAACACTTGCCTTCAACACTCCCTTCACCAACACTTGCCCCTCAACACTTCCTTCACCAACACTGGCCCTCAACACTCCCTTCACCAACACTTGCCCTCAACACTCCCTTCACCAACACTTGCCCTCAACACTCCCTTCACCAACACTTGCCCTCAACACTCCCTTCACCAACACTTGCCCATCAACACTCCCTTCACCAACACTTGCCCTCAACACTCCCTTCACCAACACTTGCCCTCAACACTCCCTTCACCAACACTTGCCCTCAACACTCCCTTCACCAACACCTGGCCCTCAACACTCCCTTCACCAACACTTGCCCTCAACACTCCCTTCACCAACACTTGCCCCTCAACACTCCCTTCACCAACACTTGCCCCTCAACACTCCCTTCACCAACACTTGCCCTCAACACCTTCACCAACACTTGCCCCTCAACACTCCCTTCACCAACACTTGCCCCTCAACACTCCCTTCACCAACACTTGCCCCTCAACACTCCCTTCACCAACACTTGCCCTCAACACTCCCTTCACCAACACTTGCCCCTCAACACTCCTTCACCAACACTTGCCCCTCAACACTCCCTTCACCAACACTTGCCCCTCAACACTCCCTTCAACACTTGCCCTCAACACTCCTTCACCAGCACTTGCCCTCAACACTCCCTTCACCAACACTTGCCCTCAACACTCCCTTCACCAACACTTGCCCTCAACACTCCCTTCAACACTTGCCCTCAACACTCCTTCACCAGCACTTGCCCCTCAACACTCCCTTCACCAACACTTGCCCCTCAACACTCCCTTCACCAACACTTGCCCCTCAACACTCCCTTCACCAACACTTGCCCTCAACACTCCCTTCACCAACACGTGCCCTCAACACTCCCTTCACCAACACTTGCCCTCAACACTCCCTTCACCAACACTTGCCCTCAACACTCCCTTCACCAACACTTGCCCTCAACACTCCCTTCACCAACACTTGCCCTCAACACTCCCTTCACCAACACTTGCCCCTCAACACTCCCTTCACCAACACTTTCCCCTCAACACTCCCTTCAACACTTGCCCCTCAACACTCCCTTCACCAACACTTGCCAATCAACACTCCCTTCACCAACACTTGCCCTTCAACACTCCCTTCACCAACACTTCCCCTCAACACTCCCTTCACCAACACTTGCCCCTCAACACTCCTTCACCAACACTTGCCCTCAACACTCCCTTCACCAACACTTTCCCTCAACACTCCCTTCACCAACACTTGCCCCTCAACACTCCCTTCACCAACACTTGCCCCTCAACACTTTTGTTATTAACGTTTGTGTTATTAATACTTTTGTTTTCAACATTTTTAATAGCACTTTTTACCAACACTCGTTATGAACACTTGTTATCAATACTTATAATCATCACTGAAGAAAGTGTTCACTCTGTGAACACTTTCCTTGCTGACACTTCCCACACACTTTCTTCATCAATGTTTTAAGTTCAATCCTAAATGATTATTTGATTAAGTTTAAAACCTGTCTACTACACGAGGGTCATTAAGGCTGCATGTCATTAGATCAACACCTGTCCAGGAGACACTCATCACTAATATGGCAACTTAATTATGTATAGTGCGGGATACAGACACTTCCTGGTGTGTATACACAGATATACACCTCACAGTATGGGTAAGGAAATATATATACATATCTTTGTGTATATATCTCTGCTGGTTAACACAGCCAAGCGGCTTGTTGTTTACTTGATGTGGCGCCAGACACACTGAAGACAATGTCTGAAGACGTCCCTTACCCTTACAGAGCTCTGAAGCTGATCATGAACCACACGACTGACGTCCCTTACAGAGCTCTGAAGCTGATCATGAACCACACGACTGACGTCCCTTACAGAGCTCTGAAGCTGATCATGAACCACAGGACTGAGTCGAGACCTCAACCTCAGTCTGAAACTTGTCGCCAACTATTAGTATTAATAAAGCTATATGCTATTTGGCGTTCGTGTATTCGTGACGCATGACCAAAGAATAACAAGCTACGTTATTCATGTCTGGTGAGTTTGTCATTTGTTGAGTATTAATATGCTCAACGAGCAAATAATTCAATGTCTTCCAACTAATGAAGTTGGTGATGAACTTCCAACAAAGACGTTATTTTTTAGTTTGGGAATTTTTTCTCCCACGGAAAGACTTTGCAGTTAAATAATCATAGAAAAATATGCACTAATGATGTCCTCCCTTGCCAAGGCAATGACACAGGGAACCTTCCTCTTAATACCAGGCAATGTTGCACTACTGTTAAGAAAGTCAAGTGAGTGTCTCTCGAACCTTAAACAGAGACTTTAGATTTAGATTTTTAAAGTGAGAACGTTCGGTCCTGTTTACCGTTCACGCGTTGAAACTTTCTATAGCATTTTATCTCGTATTTCATTTATTCGGGTTGTGGTATTTATAAATAGTTAAATTTTATTGATAGAGGACAATCTAACATAACTAACCTAACGTAACCTGTCATGAATAACGTAAACAAAGACGTTTGTTGCAAATCATGAGTAAGAAATTCCCATGGAACTTACGAGGATGTGTTGCCTGGTGTCTTAGATGGTCACGTTCAGTGAGAGGGAAACTAGAGGATGTGTTGCCTGGTGTCTTAGATGGTCACGTTCAGTGAGAGGGAAACTAGAGGATGTGTTGCCTGGTGTCTTAGATGGTCACGTTCAGTGAGAGGGAAACTAGAGGATGTGTTGCCTGGTGTCTTAGATGGTCACGTTCAGTGAGAGGGAAACTAGAGGATGTGTTGCCTGGTGTCTTGGATGGTCACGTTCAGTGGGAGGGAAACTAGAGGATGTGTTGCCTGGTGTCTTAGATGGTCACGTTCAGTGAGTGGGAAACTAGAGGATGTGTTGCCTGGTGTCTTAGATGGTCACGTTCAGTGAGAGTGAAACTAGAGGATGTGTTGCCTGGTGTCTTGGATGGTCACGTTCAGTGGGAGGGAAACTAGAGGATGTGTTGCCTGGTGTCTTAGATGGTCACGCTCAGTGAGAGGGAAACTAGAGGATGTGTTGCCTGGTGTCTTAGATGGTCACGTTCAGTGAGTGGGAAACTAGAGGATGTGTTGCCTGGTGTCTTGGATGGTCACGTTCAGTGGGGGGAAACTAGAGGATGTGTTACCTGGTGTCTTGGATGGTCACGTTCAGTAGGAGGGAAACTAGAGGATGTGTTGCCTGGTGTCTTGGATGGTCACGTTCAGTGAGAGGAAAACTAGAGGATGTGTTGCCTGGTGTCTTAGATGGTCACGTTCAGTGGGGGAAACTAGAGGATTTTGATGAACTCTTGGCGGGGAGGATCCAAGGTCATCCATAATTACAGAAGAAATATTTTGTTCAGTAATACATAGAATGGCATATTTTCTTTTGAATCTCCATTGTGAAAACTCGTGTGTGTTGGTACTTCCTTAAGTGGATGTGACCTGACCTGACCTGACTAGGTGGGTCATTGGTTTAAGCACTGGCATAAATATATTATTCCAGTTCTCCCCCAGTGAGTTCTTGGTTATCATTTACCTTCAGATTCAACACCAATGCTCATAAATACACAAGTCCCAGCCTCAGGTATTCCCTTCAGCCTACACCTGCGGTAAAGCATCTTCAGTTATACCTTTCAGTCCGCTCCTTCAGTATGCATACATATTTATACGCTTCATTCTGCACTTAATGTAAGTTATACCCTTCAAGAAGCACCTTCTACAAACATTCTCAGTTGTTCCCTTCACCTGCCTTTTCTTCAAGCATTCTCAACACATTATCTAGAAACATTGTGATATATTATTGAAATGAAAAAATTGTCAAGGTCCATTGAAACAAAGAACATTAACAAATTTACACACACACACACACACACACACACACACACACACACACACACACACACACACACACACACACACACACACACACACACACACATACACACAAACACACACACACACACACACAATATACTTGCCATACTCCGTAGCCGAAGGGGGTGGAGTATGGCAGGGAGGTACAACATCGTTTAGGAGTGAAGAAGAGCAGGATGTGAGTGTGGGGGAGGTGACAGAAATGACAGAAATGTTAAAAGAAGGGGAGGATATAGTGCTGGAGTGGTTGATATTTTTGTTTAAAGAGGGGAAGGTACCTAGGGATTGACAGAGAGCATGTATAGTTCCTTTATATAAAGGGAAGGGGGATAAAATAGATTGTAAGAATTATAGGGGAATAAGTTTACTGAGTATACCAGGTAAAGTGTATGGCAGGGTTATTATTGAAAGAATTAGAGGTAAAACAGATGAGCAAGGAGGCTTTAGAGTGGGTAGGGGATGTGTAGATCAAGTGTTTACAGTGAAGCATATATGTGAACAGTATTTAGTTAAAGGAATAGAAGTTTTCATTGCATTTATGGATTTAGAAAAGGCATATGATATAGTGCATAGGGAAGCAATGTGGCAAATGTTGCAAGTGTATGGAATAGGTAGTAAGTTACTGAAGGCTGTAAAGAGTTTTTATGAGGATAGTGAGGCTCAGGTTAGGGTGTGTAGGAGAGAAGGAGATTACTTCCCGGTAAAAGTAGGTCTTAGACAGGGATGTGTAATGTCACCATGGTTGTTTAATATATTTATAGATGGGGTTGTAAAAGAAGTAAATGCTAGGGTGTTGGGGAGAGGGGTGGGATTAATTTATGGGGAATTAAATGTGCTTATGGGAGAGTCTAAAGAAAAGTTGCAAAGGTTAGTGGACGAGTTTGGGAGAGTGTGTAAAGGTACAAAGTTGAAAGTGAACATAGATAAGAGTAAGGTGCTGAGGGTATCAAACGATTTAAATATTGGAGAGAGGGATTATGGAAGAAGTGAATATTTTCAGATATTTGGGAGTTGACGTGTGAGTGGATGGGTTTATGAAGGATGAGGTTAACCATAGAATTGATGAAGGAAAAAAGGTGAGTGGTGCGTTGAGGTATCTATGGAGACAAAAAACGTTATCCATGGAGGCAAAGAAAGGAATGTACGAAAGTATAAGAAGAACATAAGAAAGAAGGAACACTGCAGCAGGCCTACTGGCCCATGCGAGGCAAGTCCAAGTCTCCAACAGGCTTAAGCCAATGCCCCGACCCAGCCAGGTCATGTTACATTCACTTAAGGAAGGAGCACTGCATCTGACCTAGTAGCACAAGCTAGTCAGGACCAACTCACACTCAACCGCACCCACTCATATAATTATCTAGCCGACCACCTGGAGCTACGGCCTCCAGGTAGTCAGGTCACTACCACATAAGGAATTAGTACGGCAACTGACCTGGTAGTACAAGATAGTCAGGTCCAAAATCACACCCACCCACACCCACTCATGTATTTATCTAACCTATTTTTAAAACTACACAACGTCCAGCCCCTATGACGGTACTCGGGAGTTTGTTCCACTCATCCACAACTCTATTACCAAACCAGTGCTTTCCTATATCCTTCCTGAATCTGAACTTTTCCAACTTGAAACCAATGCTGCGAGTCCTGTCTTGGCTGGATATTTTCAGCACGCTATTTACATCCCCTTTATTAAATCCTGTTTTCCATTTATACACCTCAATCATATCCCCCTAATTCTACGCCTTTCTAGAGAGTGCAGATTCAGGGCCCTCAGTCTATCCTCATAGGGAAGATTTCTGATACATGGGATCAACTTTGTCATCCTCATCTGTACGTTTTCCAGTGCATTTATATCCATTCTGTAATACGGTGACCAGAACTGTGCAGCATAATCTAAATGAGGCCTAACCAAAGGTATATAGAGTTCAAGAACAACCTGAGGACTTCTATTATTTATACTTCTTGATATGAAGCCAAGGATTCTGTTAGCTTTATTGCGAACACTTATGCACTGTTGTCTTGGCTTCAGATTACTACTAACCAGAACTCCTAAATCCTTCTCGCAATCACAAGTAATAAGATCTACATTATTCAGCTTATATGTGGCATGGTTATTGTTCTGCCCAACATTTTGAACTTTGCATTTGTTTACATTAAACTGCATCTGCCACTTCTCCGACCACTGCATCAGTCTATTCAAATCATCCTAGAGTGCTCTAATGTCCTCATTTG